>CATIWM010075337.1:0-41671 GCA_949671775.1 Mallotus repandus
AAATATTATTAAAATAAATGGATGAAAAGCAAAACAAAAAAATAAAAAAAAACAAAGAAACTAAAAAAATAATAGAACAAAAGAGAATACAATTGAAAACTAAAGAATAAAGACAAAAAAAACAAAAAATAATGATGAATCAGTAAAGTAACGTATAGAATAAATAAAATCAAAAATAAAAGAAGTGACATAAAACTAAAAATAAAAAAATAGATGAAGATGTTTGGATACAGTATTGATTTCCCTCAGAGTTTGATCATCATTGATGGAAGCCTGTGGTTTTTGTTGTTTTTGTCTATGATTTTAGAGTTTTATTTGATCTGATTGATGGTCAAGAACTAGAAGAAAAAGTACGTAAAAATCAAAGAAAGAGGACAACATTTTTTGACTCACGACCAAAAATAAAAAATCAGAAAAAAATAATCAAAACCCTCAGGAGCCTCCTTTATGTGAAAGAGGTTTTGGTATTTATAAAAACACATAATGTAACTCTAGATTGAGTTCAAGATAAAAATAATTTATTTTATTATTTATCTTAAAAAAACCAAAAAGAATTATTTTGTTATTTATCAAAGAAAACAAACGTATTTATTAAATGAAACAACCAATCAAAATAAAATAAATTAAAATTAAATAAAATATATTGAAAATTGTATAATTCGTGTTGGAATTACGGTATAATTCCAATTGGAATTACGTAATTCCAATCAAAATTATAGAATTCCGATCTAATTTTGCATAATTCCTACTAGAATTTGCATAATTCCGATCGAAATTATAGAATTTCAGTTGGAATTAGCATAATTCTGATCAGAATTACTTAATTCCGATCGGAATTATAGAATTCCAATAGGAATTATGTAACTCCAATTAGAATTATGTAATTCCAATCGAAATTATAAAATTTCAATCACAATTTTTTTTATTTTTTAATTAAAAAATAGGTCCTTGAATATAATTTATAATTTAGTCTAAAAGCCAATAAATAAGATCCACTAAATCTAATTTCACAGTCAATTTTCATCATTAAGTCCTTTGTCGCATCCACACTCGACTATGCCAAAATTGGGTGCTTACACTTATATTAAAATGATAGCAATAATCACCAAGATCACAAATTATGGACATTAATGCTCACAAATCAACACAAAGTTCACAAAATACACAAATAATGATCCATAATGGAAAACATGATGAAAATACTTTACAAATCATAAAAACCCTAAATTAAAACATAAATTATGCAAATAATATCACAACAAAGGAAAATCATCAATTAAAGCATATTTAAGCACAATTAAGCAACACATAACCACAACACACATTAAACAAAGCTTTAAACAAATATTCACTTTAAAATAAACCAAAATAAACAAAAAATCACAAAGATAATCATCAAAACATTCAATTAAAAGTCACACAAACACCAACAAATACAATCATAATCATCACACCAAAACAAGAATAAGGATCACACTTGAAATCAGTTTAAAAAGAGGTTAAAAATAAAAGAAAATAATTGTAAAATCATTTAAAAATAGAAAAATATGTTAAAATGCCTTAATTCCATCATCCTAGGATGTTAGTTAAGAGTTAGAATTATACTCAAGCAAGTATGAACCCTTGAAAACCCTAAAAACCATCATTGGAGTCATTTGGAGTGCAGCAGATAAATAACTAATTTAGGGCCTGACTAGCCAGATTTGGGGTCACCAACATCCAATCTGAGAGGCCCTAACAACCGGTGTTGGGTCACCAACCGGTTTGGTTGTTCATGGTCCAAATTCAACTGTTCACCACTGAACAACATAAATTTATAACTTTTTACTTTTCAAACTTAATTTTAATGCCGTAAACCACGGAAATGAGATGAGAATTTATGAATATGATGTTCTTGAAAGTTTTTAGCCTCAGAATTTGGGCAAGAACTCACCAAGAAATAATGATTGATTGAAGAGAATTAAGATTGAACAAAAAGGGTTAAGTTTGGTTCTTGTGAATTTTAATGAGAATTTTGGTTTTGATTTGTATGGAATCGCTTTGCTAGAGCTAAGTTTTGAATTTGGGTGTTTGATTTTGGTATTTTTTAGAGATATTAAGAAGAAAATTTAGAGAAATTAGGTCTAAAGAAATTTTTGTGTTATTTCCCCTAATTTTCCTAATTTCTAATGCTTTTTTGGAGAGTAATCTTTTTGGGTTTTTGTGTTGGAATCCCCCCTTTTTGGAAGTGGTAAAAATCCCCCTAAAAGTGTATTTAAAGCTTCTATTTATAGGCATTTAAGGTTAGTGGCATTTAGTATAAATACCGTTAAATATTCAAAGTTATTAGGTAAAAGTATATATTGTTCCTCTAGTAAGTTGACACTTGTCCTTGTATATTCCAAATTTAGAATATTCTAAACTTGGAAAGCACCTTTTTTTGACAAGTGTCCCTTTTTGGATAAGGACAAGGAGAGGTGGACAGTTGTGGGATATAGTGTGACCGCCGGAGGCCAAAATTTGACTTTTTGCCAAATGGGACCCATAGACACACTGGAATTTTAAAAGATAGTTTCAGATTGAAATTCAACTTCAGAGGCTCTATTTGACCATGAAAAAATTCCATTGACCAAAGTTTGACTTTTGTTCTCAAGGCTTCCAAAGGTTAAACTAAGGCTTCAGGAATCAAAACCAGACTGAAAACTACAGAATATAGATTGTATATAGCCCTTACATAGGGCTATACTAATTGGTTTAAAAGACACGACTTAGATGAACTTCTCTCAGATTATTCTTCTTAAACTACCTTCTCAATACCAAACTGGTAAGGTTACAGTTTGGTCGGGGTTTAGTTAGGTCTTGAAATAGTAGAATTAGTGATCGGGTAAGGTTTTAGTGGTTTGGTGGGTTTTGAAATGGCTTGAATGTCAATTCTCTTCTTCAAATAGATTTTCTGATGAGACATTTTAGCTTTTTCATCATTGGCTATTAGGTTTTGAAAAATGACCCCAACAGTTTGCCCCTTACTTTGGAGGAACTTGTGTGTTCTTACCAAAACATTTAATAAAAGAGTTGTGATTTGTATGTCATGGTTGCCACATATAAATTTTGACAAAGCATAAAAATAAACTTTAGAGTTCAGAGATCATACCTAAGTTCATTTCTACATATTGTTTATAACCTTCATTTCTAGTGAACCCAAACTTAAAAACACAAGTTAGTGCTAAATTTTTTTTAAAGATTAAATTAAAAATAAGTCCGCAAACTTATGAGTTCTCAGACTCTTATGGGTTTTCTGTAAGGAATGTGAGTCAAAAGACCCTTATGAATTATTTGCAAAGAATATGAGTCACAATGACTACCGTAATTGAAATGAGTCACAATGACTCCCACATTTGAAATGAGTCACAATGAATCCCGCAATTGAATTGAGTTGCAATGACTCCCGTATTTGAATTGTGTTGCAATGACTCTCGCATTTGAAATGAGTCACAATGATTCCTATAATAGAATGAGTCACAATGACTCTTAGAATTGAAATGAGTCACAATGACTTACGCATTTGAAATAAGTCCTAATGACTCCCACATTTGAAATGAGTCGCAATGACTCCTCATTTGAAATGAGCCTAAAAATCAAAATAAGTCCGTAGACTTCTACTTGAAATTGAAATGAGTCAATAAAAACTCAAATATAAACTTATTAAAGTTTATATTTGATGACTTGGTGTTTTATTTTTGAAAACAAACACTAGGGATTTTGAATTTTTGAAATTTTTTATAAACAAAAATTTTTCTTGAAAAATGATTATTGAAAAGAGACTGATTTAAAATATGACTGTAATTTTTTTTGTTTTGAAAAGAAAACCCACTAGGGAATTTATTTTGAGTAAAACATATGAAAAATATAATGAAAATATGCAATAACAAGGAAAGAAGTACTTATTTGTGAATTTTTGCTTTGAGAGGAGCTTTTTGCAGTTTCAAGGGTATTTTTATAATTTCACCATCCAGCTTCCCATTTATATCCATGTATCTATATCTTATCCATTTTATTCACAAAAGCTTATCCAAAAACTCTATTCTCTGAACACTCTACAACTTCAAATGGCACATTAGAGGACTCCAGCAGTGTTCGGATGAAAGTCAGTGCATCCTTTGACAAAAAAGAATGAGGAGGATTAAAACTTCCAACAATTAAATTACTTCAGAGAGAAGCTCCTCCATCATAGCATGATCTCTCTAAGCATATTTGATAAGATCCAATTAGTTTTTCTTGTAATTTCTTTGAAATTTTAAGTACCCATGCACCTAAGAACTTGATTTAGGTTAGGTTTAATGTTTAGGATGTGTTTAGGTTGAATTTTTGTGTGTTTGGGTGAATTTTTTAGAAATGGATGATGAATAGCCGATTTTGGCACATGAATAGCTGGATTTGCGCCTTTAATAGCTAGTTTTGGTTTTGTTTTTTACCCTGTCCTGAACATAAATAGTTGGATTTGGATGTTCATCACCAAAACCGGCTGTTCATAATTTTTTGATGAGTTTTGAGTCTTTTTGGGTGAGGAGTGGCTAGGGTTTGACTTTTGGGTGTTTTGGTGTTTCAGATAGATAAAGTCGCACTAATAAAAAGTGATGGAAAGCTCAGGTTAGCATGTGCATGGTATGAAGAACTTCCAAATTCTATTCGAGCTTGGATCTCAGTGATAGGCTTTAATGACTTTCTATCCATTGTTTCATTTGAGACTCGTCAGACTAGAAGCTTGGTTAGACTTCGAGCATTGATCGAGAGGTAGTAAAATACCACACACACTAACTTGCCAAAGAAGGTAAGGACATCATTCAAGAGATTAGTTATTCACCTTATGGTATGGACATCCCTAGTCCAATCTTGGTAAATATCTTTAAAGTCAATTCTATGGTGTATAATAAAGTACTTGTGTCTTTATGGCTTATTAATATCATTTAACTTCTTGAAAATGCTATATTTGGGAACAACAGAAAGTGAGTACGTCAACTCATCTTTCTTCTTGGTTAGGCTATTCATATACAAGTGTATTAGGATACTTTGGTCTCATCCATTAGAATGGATAAGCTCACAAAATGCATTCAGAAGTCAGTAGCTGTTAGGATACAGCTGACCGGGTGTGATGTTATAAGTGTTCAAGAAGTGTTTGATGAATTGGTCCAGCAGAAACCTTAATCCTCTTTTTAATTTATCTATATAGACCACCATTCTATTGTTCCCATTAAGGCATTCATAAGCCTTAAAATTTCTTCCTAGAACAAATAACTTGTAATCTAAAGGGACATTGTACCTCTTCCTACACTCCTTAAAGTTGTCTATTATCTACCCTAGATTCAAATTTAAAGGAATCAATGGTCTCACGAGGGGCCATGGATTTAATTTAAACAAATAGAAATGAATCACAAAAGGAAGAAAGAGCAAAACACAAAATCAAAGGTAAGGAGTTCTAACCTTATATTGTGAACAATCAACAATAAGACGAGAGGAAAGGAAAGCACTATAAGGAACTTAGACAGTAGCAATCGCTGAAGGAAGAGCGTATAGGAGAGAAGGAAAGGCATAGAGTAAGGAAGAGAGAAAATATAGAAATGATTCCTTAACCTTAATAGATGTTTTTTATAGTCAAATGAAGGTTCTAAAAAGACAATTGGTGCCTTAAATGTTAAAATTTTCATGTTATAACTTCGAGGGTGGAAATGGAATTACAGCCAAAGCAATTAATACCCATTATCAAACAGTTACCAAGGCATAAGCATAACTATCTCTATAAGTACAACTAAAGAGTTACTACTAATGAAAAACATGACAATTTTTTAATTTTCAAATTATAATAACTAATATATCAGGGTCATGCTAGGAGGTAAGGATCGCAAAGCTGTTAATTGCACTAAAGCTCCATACCGAGTCACATCAACAAGTACATCTTTTACTCTTATCAATTAATTATGAATTGACACTTACTAGTACATAAACCAATCATATTGGTATGTATTGAAGGCTCAAATGCCATATCAGCCCTTAACTATGCTCAGATCAAAACTAATTACATTCACCTATATTTGGACATTGGAGCTCAACGTGCTCTAGATTATTTCGCACTTTGCATGTGCTTTGCAAAGCATTAATATAAGAACGAGTGCTCAGCTCGAGGCTTACCAATGCTTGATCAATGTCTAGTACAGTTTATATCGATACTCTATATGCTAAGATCAACGCCAACACTCTACAAGTGCTCAGTTAAAAATTCACAAATACTCTACGCATACTTAGTTTAAAACATTCTAGTAGTACGTGTGCTCAACAAGCCAACACTTTATGCATGTTTGGCTCATATATCACTAGCACTCTACGTGTCACACTAAGTCTCACGTAGACTAAGATGGACGTTTAAAACCAACCATTCAGCAATCCACTTAATTTAGTCAAATTATGTTATAATTATAATTATATTATGTAAAATAATTAAAATACTTCCTAATAAAAGCTTATTACATTCATGTACTAGAAAATAAAATTTTTTTCTGTAATTTGATGAGTTTATGAATAATAACTATAATATAGGATAATTAAATAACATAAAAAATCTCATTTTTAAACCTAGATTGATGTTAATCTTTGAAAACTAAAACATAGTAGAGTAAACATCATTAAAAAGATATAAAACTCATTTCTATATAATTGATTTACATAAAGCCTAGCCACCATTATTTTAATTTAGAGTATATTCTTTTACAATGCTTATACAAACAAGGGTTAAGAAACAAAAGTACAAGGCTTCTCTAACAACGACGTTGGCCAACCTTACTCTGACTTCTATCCACACTCACTCAACTCTGATCACCAACTACCAAGCCCTGTTATCTGAAAATGTTTATAAAATAGAGTAAATTGAGTACTCAAATACTCAATGAGTAGATATCACAAGCAGAAAATAACTTAATTAAGTTGAATACATTATGTATCTCAAATCAGAATAGTAGAGCATTTCTAGACAATTTAACATTTATATAAAACATCAAATCCATTCTTTCTTTCAATACTTAAGCAAAGCTTAGCCAAATCAAACACATGCTTTACAAATATCATTACAACCTTTCATATGTATTAACCATCCCTAAATAAGCATCACAACCAGGCCATAGCATATAAGCCAATACCAACTCACTCTCTAGGCACACTCGAAGGCTAACTCTTCAACTACATTAGCACGAAATGACCCTTCTCTCTTCACCATCCTGCAATCAAGTGTCCTATTGTTTATTGTGTAATAATAACCAATATAATCACCTCAACACATTTACACAACTCATATAGGGTTATAATACACAACCAAATGTCATTTTCACCAAATAATCATTCAAAATAATATGATTACATTTATGGTTCAATAAGCATTCAAAATCAATAATGTTCATCATAATTCAAAGAAGAGAGAAATTAGGTTGAGTATAAGCTCATTTTAATCACCAAGTAACTAAAAGGATCTCAATTCATATCACAAAGCAAAGCATATGAAAATATCACATTTAATTTGTAAACTTGAAACCTTGAAAGCTTGAAATTAAAACATGTAATTCAAGTGTCAACAAGACTGAATCGAAACAATTTTAATACATCAATTTAGGCTCATTAAACATTACTAAAATACTTATTTTATTGTGATTATAAAATATTTAAAGGGCTTGAACATCTACTCACCAAAACCGCTTATAAACACACACAACTGATTCATCATTTTGCTTAATTCGCACTAGAACGTTCCTTTCCTTTTCCAACGCCTAAAACATGCAATTTCATTTATAAATCATCAATACAATAAGCCTATATACTGCCATATTCATGCAACCCCCAAATGGTATGCATAATATGCAAATATACTCATTTCTATAAATAAGCTCTATTTACTCTAAAAGGTCTATTTCAGGTCCAAATTAGAAAAATTAGTCACACCTGTAGAAAATGAATTTGAAGATAAAATTTGAATAAATAATAGATTTACATGTCTATTAAATTCCTTAAAAATTTCACTTAATTTGGACAACTATAGAGGGAGATATAGGCAACTGAACACAACTAGGTTAATTTCTCAGGCTGATTGAGCATTAAAATGTATCCTCATATTAAACTAACATAAAGACTGAATTAGAACCGGATAAAATAGTAACCATTTTAGATAACTCTTCAAAGTTTTTATCATCAAATAACACTCAATTTGGAGCTCTCTAGCTCAATTTATGATCAAAACACTGAGACTAAAAAATCAAGTGCTTAGAACCCGAGAACAACACTTAATAAACCCCAACTCAAATCCAAAAAAATAATAAAATTACTCACCAATTAAATCAAAGAAGGCTTTTAGAATGAATATAACAGCCTTAAAAGTGTTTTGGATCTTCAAATTGCACTAGAAAAGCAAGCTTAAACATGGAGAAGTAAGCAGCCCTACTAGGTCTCTCTCTTTTTCTCTTCCTTTCTCTCATTTTCTTCTCTTTACTTAGCATCTATGGCTACCCAAATGAATAACCACAACCTTTTTTCCTTAAAAGATAAATAAAGGAGGTTTCTAGACTTCATTAAGGACAATTAAAAGGTAAAATAGGCCATTGGCTCTTAATGAAAAGCTAACATTGCCTATTAACTCTGAAACTTCCAATTATTCGTTCTAGGGCATTTGTTTATTTCAATTGAGTCCAAATCATCCTAAAATTTTTAATTCTCACTCTTTACTTTATTTTCACTTCTAATTCTTCTTCTTCACATAATTTCACTCATTTTAAGTATCATCAAAATTCAAAAATTCTCACTCATTAATCGAGTACAAATCACAACTCAACTTGATACACTGGTCTAACCATATATACTAGCTTATACTTAAATTCTATCAAAATATATGTAAATGCAATGGAAAATGAATGCAAATGTACCTATATTTAAGTATAGGTGTGATAATCCTACCCACCTTAGGAAATTTCGTCCTCAAAATTGAGTTAAAACAAATGAGGGTATTGGTTTCTCATGTTTTCCTCTTGTTCCCAAGTAGCTTCCTCACTCCCATGGTGTTTCCACAACACTATCACCAAAGGTATAATTTATTTCTCAACACCTTGGTTTCCCTAGCAACAATTGTAATTGATTCTTCTTCATAAGATAAATCATATTTCAATTCTAAGGGATGAGTATGCAAAATGTGACTAAGATCACTCCTATACTTCCTCAACATGGATATATGGAAAACATCATGAATCTGAGACAATTTTGGAGGTAAGTACAAAACCTCAGCTTAGTGCTCAAAACATGGTATAAACTCGACCAAATCTAGATGTAAATCTCGGATCCCTGTCTGATACAATAAAAAATGGAACACCATGTAATCTGACCACTTCTCTGATGTAGATTTCAGCGAGTTTGTCTAATGATTAACTCACTTTCATAGACAAAAAGTGAGCTAATTTTGTCAATCTATCCACAATCACCCATATAGCATCATGTCCCTGCTGAGTTCTAGGCAATCCAACCACAAAATCCATTGTAACACGCTCTCACTTCCATTCAGGAATAGGAATAGGTTGTAATGTTCTTGCATGATGTTGGTGTTCTACTTTAACCTATTGCCAAACCAAACATCTAGCCATATATTCTGCAATGCCTTTCTTTATCCCTGACCACCAATAGTTGTCTTTCAAATTATGATACATTTTGGTACTTCCTGGATGCATAACATACACTGAATTGTGTGCTTCCTCCATTATCTCCCTTTTTAAAATCTCAACACATAGTCGGGCCCCATTTAACAAAGTACCATCCTTTGAGATCATAAAGTCTACTTTGTTGCCATGTTAGACTTACTCCTTAATCTTCACCATTTGCTCATCCTGACTCTGTACCACCCTAATTCTATCAATCAACACTGGTTAAACCTTCAAAGTAGCAAGCAATGCTCCTTTTTCACTTTGAGCTCACTCCACATTTAATGCCCTCAATTCAAGCAACAATGGAATTCTCATAGTTTGAATGTAAGGTAAGCTACTTGAGGACTTCCTGCTAAGTGCATCTGCTACTATATTAGCTTTCCCTAGGTGATATTAAATAGTGAAATCATAATCTTTTATAAGCTCAACCCATCTTCTTTGCCTCAACTTCAACTCTTTCTGGCTTAGTATGTACTTAAAGCTCTTGTGATCTGTGAAAATCTGACACTTCTCACCATACAAATAATGCCTCTAAATCTTCAAAGCAAAAGCAACTACTGCTAGTTCTAGGTCATATGTAGGATAGTTCAACTCAGGTGGCCTCAATTGTCGAGAAGTATATGCTACCACTTTACCCTGTTGCATTAACACACAACCCAAACCATTTCTAGATGCATTACTATATACAACATATTCTAACCCTATCACTAGAAGTGTCAATACTGATGCTGAAATTAAGCATGCCTTTAATTCATCAAAACTATCTTAGATTTCTTCATTCCAAACAAACTTCACATTCTTCCTTAGTGGTTTTGTCAAAGGTGAGGCAATGATGGAGAAGTTCTGCACAAATCTTCTATAGTAGCCTACTAACCCCCTAGAAAACTACACACCTTATGCACTCTAGTAGGTGGTTTTCAACTAAGAATTGCTTCAATCTTCTTTGGATCAACATATAATCCCTCAGCTGAAATGATATGCCCTAAAAATACCACTTTTTCTAGCCAAAATCCATACTTGCTAAACTTGGCATATAGTTGTTTATCTCTTAGAGTTTGTAATACAATCCTCAAATGCTCAGTATGCTCTTCCTCTGATCGTGAATACACCAATATATTATTAATGAACACAATCATAAAGTTATCTAAATAAGTCTTAAATACTCTATTCATCAAATCCATGAATGTAGCTAGAGCATTAGTTAACCTGAATGGCATCAATAGGAACTCTTAATGCCCATATCGAGTTTTAAATGTTATTTTAGGCACATCGGCTGCCTTAATCTTCAGCTGGTGATTCCCGAATCTCAAGTCAATCTTTGAAAATACTTTAGCTCTTTACAACTGGTCAAACAAGTCATCAATATGTGGCAAAGGATATTTATTATGAATAGTCACCTTATTCAACTATCTGTACTTAATACACAATCTCATTGTGCCATCCTTTTTCCTTACAAACAAAATCGGTGCTCCCTAAGGTGATACACTAGGTCTAATGTAGCCTTTATCAAATAATTCTTACAACTACATCTTTAATTCTTTTAATTTTGTTGGAGCCATTCTACATAGAGCTTGTGAAATAGGAGTTGTCACTGGCTGTAAATCAATATTGAACTCAATCTCTCTATCAGGTGGCAACCTTGGAAGATCTTCTGGAAATACATCTATAAACTCATTCACCACAAGAAGGCTATTAAGCTTTCGCCCATCTTTTTTAGTGTCAATAACATATGCTAAGAATGCTTCACACCCTTTTCTCATCATTCTTCTAGCTATTAGTGCTAAAACCATGCTATAATGCTCTGAACCTCTTTCACCTCTAAACATAATTTTAACACTAGCAGGCATCTGGAACTCTTCTTTCTTCTTGTAATAATCAATTAGTGCTTGATATTTGGTTAAGACATCCATGCCAAGAATCATATCAAACATTTGTAATGGTAATGGAACTAGATTTGCTTCTAATTTTTAGCCAGTCTAGCTCACAACCCCGATAAACATATCTACAAACCACCTATTCACCCACTGGCATATTTACAACTAAACCCTAGTCCATCACACTCCTTTCTTTTAGTACGCATAATGTAAATGATGATGCAATGAATGAATGAGTTGCATCTAGATCAATTAAAGCATAAGCAATTTCACCAAAGATAGTCAACCTACCATAAATGACATCAGGTGATGAAGATGCTTCCTATTGTGTCATTACAAAAACCCTTGGTTGCATTGAAGGTCTCTCTATCTGTACAGGCCGAATAGGTTGTGTCGATGTAGATGCACTGCCCTCTCTACTAACACTGGCTCTTGCACCTCTACATGTACCTATACTAAATCCAGAAGTCCTACCTCCTCTAGCAGTTGTACTCTGGACTCCTCTACCAGTACTAGTGCTAAACTATACAAGGTTAGGAAATCTCTCATAATGTGCTCAGATCCACCACACTCAAAATATTAGAAAGTCCTCTTCCTATAATCTCCGCCCTCATGTACACGACCATAAGTAGTACAAGGTGTAGTCCTTCTAAATGAACTACCTGCACTGGTAACAAATTGTCTCACAGAGCTCTGATTGAACTACGAGGACTATGGTCTATAAGTGTCTAACCAAGTCCAAGCCCTCTGCAACCTCTAAATCCTCCTGTCTCTGATCTTTGCTAAGATGTACCAGCTCCCTTACCGAATCCCCTTTGTTTTCTTATCCAAATTGGAGCCTTTAATTTTCCTTTTTGTTCCATTTCTGCTCTCAACTTTTCTTTTTCCATTGCCTTCTCAATCTAGCCCCTAAAATTCTAGCCTTCATATAGTGATAATTTATTATTTAATACAGTTTGTAAGCCCTCTTTAAACTTGTAACATTTCTGAGCTTGAGTTGGGAAAATATCTAAAGCGTACCTGTATAGCTCTTCAAATTTATCTATGTATTCTCGCACTAACATTGCCCCTTGTTTCAAAGCAAGGAACTCATTTTGCCTTTCAACCTTCAATGCATTTGTCAAGTATTTCCTATAGAACTCAGCCTTAAATACACCCCAAGTTAACTGACCTCCATGCAAAAATCTAATCGGAGCAAACCAAGCATCTGCCATATCATGTAGAAGGCCATACACATCATTAACTTTTTGTACCTCAGTTAATGCAAGAGTATTAAAGGCTTTCTCCATAGCTCTTAACCATTTGTCTGCCTCCCGAGAATCAACAGAGCCATAAAATTCGAATGCCCTACATTTCTTAGCATGCTCAATTATATCACCGGGTCTTCTCCTCTGTTCTTGGGTTGTAACTGTAGCAATGATAGTCTCTGCTAGCACCCTAGGATCAAGCTGTAAGACAAGCACAACAAGGGGTGGGGGAGGTGGAGGTTGCTCAATAATAGGGGTCCTAGCTTCAAACTCTAGCTTTGGATTAGCACTATCCCTAGACTATGTCCTATCACTACCCTATTGGCCAACCTCCTTCGTCGAGGTGCCCTATAACTATCTCTTCTTGGTGGCATCCTATAAATATAACAAAAACATTTTCAATATTCCATCAAACAAAAGCAAAAGTATAGTTTAAAGGACCATTTAAAAAAGCTCTGATACCAAAAATGTCACACCTCATCTCACGTAACCCGACATGGATGGTTAAAACCAACCATTCAGCAAACCACTTAATTTAGTCAAATTATGTTATAATTATAATTATAGTAGGTAAAATAATTAAAATACTTCCTAATAAAAGCTTGTTACATTCATGTATTGGAAAATATATTTTTTTTCTGTAATTTGATGAGTTTATGAATAATAACTATAGTATAGGATAATTAAGTAACATAGAAAATCACATTTTAAAACCTAGATTGATGTTAATCCTTGCAAACTAAAACATAGTAGAGTAAACATCATTAAAGAGATATAAAACTCATTTCTACATAATTGATTTACATAAAACATAGCCACCACTATTTTAATTTAGAGTATATTCTTTTACAATGCTTATACAAACAAGGTTTAAGAAATAAAAGTACAAGACTTCTCTAATAAGGACGTTGGCCAACCTTACTTTGACTTCTATCCACACTCACTCAACTTTGGTCACCAACTTTCAAGCCCTGTTATCTGAAAATGTTTATAAAATAGAGTAAAATGAGTACACAAATACTCAATGAATATATATCACAAGTAGAAAAAAACTTAATTAAGTTGAATACATGAGGTATCTCAAATCATAATAGTAGAGCATTTATAGTCAATTTAACATTTATATAAAACATCAAATCCATTCTTTCTTTCAATACTTAAGTAAAGCTTAGCCAAATCAAACACATGCTTTTGTAAATATCATTACAACCATTCATATGTATTAACCATCCCTAAATAAGCATCACAACCAGGCCATAGCATACAAGCCAATACCAACTCACTCTATAGGCACGCTTGAAGGCTAACCCTTCAACTGCATTAGCACAGAACGACTTTTCTCTCTTCACCATCCTGTAATCAAGTGCTCTATTGTTTATTGTGCAAAAACAATCAATATAATCACCTCAGCACATTTACATAACTCATATAGGGTGGTAATACACAAACCAAAATGCCATTTTCCCCAAATAATCAATCAAAATAGCATTATTGCATTTATGGTTCAATAAGCATTCAAAATCAACAATCTTCATCACAAGTCAAAGAAGAGAGAAATTATGTTGAGCATAAGCTCATTTTAATCACCAAGTAACTAAAAGGATCTCAATTCAAATCACATAGCAAAGCATATATAAATATCACATTTTATTTGTAAACTTAAAACCTTGAAAGCTTGAAATTAAAACATGTAATTCAAGTGTCGACAAGGCTGAATTGAAACTATTTTAATACATAAATTAAGGCTCATTAAACATCACTAAAATACTCATTTTATTGCTGTTATAAAAATATTTAAAGGGCTTAAACATCTACTCACCAAAATAACCTATAAACACACACAGTCAATTCACCATTTTGCTTAATTCACACCAGCACCTTCCTTTCCTTTTCTAGAACCTAAAACATGCAATTTCATTTATAAATCATCAATATAATAAGTCTATATGCTTCCCTATTCATGAAGCCCCCAAATGGTATGCATAATATGCAAATAAACTTATTTCTATAAGTCAACTCTATTTACTCTAACAGGGTTGTTTCAGGTATAATTTAGAAAAATTGGTCAGACCTGTAGAAAATGAATTTGAAGCTAAAATTTGAATCAGTCTTAGATTTACATGTTGACTAAATTCTATAAAAATTTCACTTAATTTGGACAACTATAGATGGAGATATAGGCAACTGAACACAACCAGGTCAATTTCTTGGGCTGATTGAGCGTTAAAATGTATCCTCATATTAAACTAACATAAAGACTGAATGAGAACAAACACAAAGAGTAATAGTTTTATATAACTCTTCAAAGTTTTTATATCATGAAATAAAACTCAATTTTGAGCTATGTAGCTAAAGTTATAATAAAAACACTGAGACTGAAAAACCAAGTACTTAGAACCCGAGAACAACACCTTATAAACCCTAACTCAAATCCACACAAACAATAAAATTACTTACCAATTCAATCAAAGCAGACCTTTAGAATGAATATAACAACCTTAAAAGTGTTTTGGACCTTCAAATTGCACTAGAAAAGCACACTCAAACATGAAGAAGTAAGCAGCCCTACTAGCTCTCTCTCTTTTTCTCTTCCTTTCTCTCATTTTCTTCTCTTTGCTTTGCATCTATGGCTGCCCTTACGAATAACCACAACCCTTTTTCCTTAAAAGAAAAATAAAGGAGGTTTCTGAACTTCATTTAGGACAATTAAAAAGTAAAATACTCCTTTGGCACTTAATGAAAATCTAACATTGCCTATTAACTCTCAAACTTCCAATTGTTTATTCTAAGACATTTATTTATTTCAATTAAGTCCAAACCATCCTAAATTTTTTAATTCTCACTCTTTACTTTATTTTCACTTCTAATCCTTCTTTTTCACATAATTTCACTCATTTTAAGAGTCATCAAAATTCAAAAATTCTCACTCTTTAATCAAGTACAAAGCATAGCTTAACCTGGTACACTAATCTAACCATATATACTAACTGATGCTTAAATTCTATCAAAATATATGTAAATGCAATGCAAATTGAATGCAAATGTACCTATGGTTAGAGTACGGGTGTGACACTATGTGTGCTTGGTCAGGTCTTAACAACAGTCATATGTGCTTAAAGATCAAGTCTCAACAATACTCATATGTGCTTGAAGACAATCAAATCTTAACAGCACTTATACGTGCTTAAAGATCAAATCTCAATGGTACTTATACATGCACGAAGACTGTTAGATCTTAGCAGTACTAATACATGCTTGAAGATAAAGTCTCAATAGCGCTTATTTGTACTTAAAGACAATTATATCTCAACAACACCCATACGTGCTCGAAGATTAAGTCTTAACAACATTCATTTATGCTCGAAGACATAACATCGTAAGCACAAGGAAGAAAATGCATTAATTCAGTTGGACATAAATATTCAAAAAAACACCTAGGGCACTCTTGATACCCTAAATCATAAATCAAACCCAAAGTTAAGAAGCCCAATATTCCAAGGGCCTGAATGGAACTTAAAATCCTACATTAGAAGAAAACAATCAAGTTAGGAAGAATAAAAAACTTCTATTTGGAGTAAGAAATGATTATTCCAATGAAGTAGAGTGCCCTATAAATTCTCTTTGTTCTTTTCATTTTAGATTCTATTCTTTTTCTAGTACTTTTTACACAGTAATCTAACTTAAGCATCAGAGTCTTTGTGGAAGAAATCTCATAAGTCACCCTAACTCTTTAGTTTTCGCAAGATTCAAGTGTTCAAGGACAAATTATCAATAACAAAAAAAAAATTACTTCTTGATTGTTGTTGTTTGATTGAAATTTATGAGTGAAATATTGAAGGGATGTAAAGAGACATGAAATTTAGGAACCTAGTATGAAGGTACATAAAGAGATGTGAATACAAAATTAAGAAAAACTCAACTACATAATGTAATGGGATAGTTTACTAGGCACAAAGTTATTAAAATCACAATGTTAGAAGTGAATAGGTTTGAAAAATACAATTGAAACCAAATAAAAGCATCACCCAATTATTCTACTTATATAATGGACGACATAAATATTAAAAGTGTCGTTGAATTGTTTTAATTTGGGATTTTTTTAATTTATATCTCTAATTTTATTTTTTAATAATATAGTGACACTTTTTATTAATGTCGGTAAATAATTGTTATAATATGTCACTTTCTTGTGGTGCCAATTAAACTTAAAACTAAAATTTTGTTATATGGTATCTTTGAATTTTGTTGTCAAATTTTATACACATATTTTTATAATTTCAAATTATTTTTAAATAATAATATCACACATAAATTTAATTTTAATTTAAATATTATGTTTTGATATTAAAATAATATAAATGAAACATTTATTTCTATTTTTTAAAAAAGTAAACAAATGAATCTTCTAACTTTCTTTTTTTAAATAAATATAAAATAAGTAATTTTATCCATTTTACTATATTTTATTATCAATCTTTTAAGTTTAAAATTATATATTTTAAAATTTTTATTAATTATATATATATATATATATATAGTTACTTCTATTAAAAATTACTTATTAAAATCTATATATATATATTTTCCCATTAATTTAATATTTCTCAAAATTTTGACATTGACAAATGATTTGAATAAACTAACCTTTCCTTTAAGTGTGATTTAGACTTAATCATCATGGCAAATGAAGTAAAAAATGCTCAAGGCACTTAAAGCTCCTTCAAGGCATCAAAATATCAATCAAAACACCTCTTAAAAGCATGAACAATCATAAAGGTTCATATGAGAGCAAGTACACATCAATTTCGACTCAAAACAAGCAAAAGTGTATCCCTTATGAGCACCCATCACGATCGGGATCGAGACTCATGGGATCGAGCCTAAAGAAGGCTTGAATCTTCAAAGAACTATAGACCGCTGACGATCTGCCCTCACGATCGTGACCTGATCATGGCACACCTTCACTTAGAGACATAATGGTAACTTTAGTGTCGACTAGTTTTTCATGGATCATGATCATGACTATGCCCTCACATTCGTGAACAACTTCTTTCCTGCAAAAGTTAAAATACATTAAATGAAACTTGATGAAGGTTGAAGATGAAGTTAATGAACTCTAACAATTAATTTTTGATCTCCAACTATAAATACAAGTGATGAAGTATCATTTAAGAAGTTAGAAAGTGTTGGTTGAGAAAAATTATTCTTAGAACAATTATGCATTAATTTTCTTTCTTATTTTCTTACATACCTTCAATACTCTTTTGAGAGTGGGTTGTGAGTTCTAACTTAGGTTCTTCTTCTTCTAATTTCTTGGATTAAGAAGCGAAGCGCGAAACTAAGTTTAGAAGGAATTTGTTTAAGTGTTTACCATTTAAAACACTTGAAAATTTTATTTTAAGAGTGATCCAAGAAAACTCTTGTTGTAATGTTTGAGTTGAGCCTCAAAATTTATAAAAATTCTTATTTTAAAATATACATATTTTATTGTATGTAAAACACTTTAATTCTATTATATCTAACACATTACTCTTCATTTCTATTAAAAGTTATATATTTTATTCTAATGAAAACATCCTCTTTTATTCAATAAAAAAAAATTTTCTTTTCTATTTAACGTAGAAAGTAAAAAATCTATAACTTCCCAACCATTTTTTTATTTTTTATTTTATTTATCATGTTAAAAAAATATATATGTATTCTTAATAAAAAAATAATCAAATAAAATTATTGTAATAACTTTTCAAGTTTTTACTTTTATATTTAGTTAATTTATAGTTTTTTATTATTATAATTATTTAATTAATTATTTTAATATGTTTATTATTTGTAGTCAACCCAAAGTGCGGATTGACCATTAGTTATAAAGTAGTCTTTCATAACAATGTTCCATTTATATATTTTTTTTTACAAATAATTATATACCAAAATTAAAAAATTTGGAAGAAAAAATTGCATTTTTGGTGTTCCAACTTTTTAATTTTTGCTATTGTGGTGTCTAAACTTTATTTTTTTTGCAATCTAGTTGCTAAACTTTTAAAATCAATATCAATGCAGTGCTTCTGACCAGATTGCCCTTGCCTGAATATTGACTAGGCTGTTTTGGGACCCACTTTGTGCTTCATCATCAGCCACATCAATTTTTAACAGTAAAAAATAATTAAAAGACAAATATGCCCCTTGAGAAAATTCTCTAAAAAAACAAATCTCTCCCCACCTCCACTCACCACCACCTCTGTCTCCGTCAGAGAAACCATCAATCCACCATCTTCACTAATCATCCGTAACCCACTCAAAAATCATCTACACAAAGACCTTTCTTTTTCCGCCACCCATTTTCACTCTCTTTCTTTTACAGAAGAAACCTTTCTTTATCCTTATTCACAATAAATTACAGAAGAAAGCTCCTAGTCCTCACTTCTTCGGTCTCTGCCTCGACGGCCTCCTCTCTTCTCCGCCTTCTTCCTCAACTTCTTCCCCCGCTCACCGTGCCTTCGCCTCTTCTTTTCCTCTCTCTCCCAAACAACCCTTCTTCATCGGTAACTGGCACCAATTTAGGGTTTTGCTTGTTATCTTCCTTCAATTTTTACCTGTCTGGATACTTAGTGTGCTTGCTTGAATAGGAGTATCTGGAGGTATGGCTTTTGGTAAAACAACGGTCTGTGATATGATCATTCAACAACTTTATGATCATCATGTTGTTCTTGTTAATCAAGTCTTTAATTTCAATTAATTGCTCTCACATTAGTTACCTCATTTTTTTTTGTTGAATTACTGTAATTACTATGTGTTTTTGTTAATGTATGATTCTTTGCTTGTAATTGTATCACCACTACTATCAAATCTACAGCTTTTGCCGCTTCCACCGATGACAAAGCTGGCAATATTTAAGAAACATTAAACGAGGGGAACTCGATGTACTCTTAGGGGAAGTGGAGGACTGCTTCCTCCAGGAAACATGGAAGGTAAAGCACTACTTGTGGTGGAAGTTGCATTAGAAGAGCTTCCGGTGACATTCAAGGGAACACCTGCCTTAACATCATTAATCAACAATGTCACCAGACGGTCAGCGTTAGGAAGAGCAAGCCACTGCTCAAACAACTTCTGTGCAAAGTCAGGATATGCTTTGAGTGCCAAAGGAGCTATCTCCGGTAGCTGTAACAACTCCGCATTAAGCATCGTAACATCGCTATTAGCAATAGGACTTGTATCCATCATTTGAATCAAATTGTATCAATCCAAACATATATAGATCGTCCAATCCATATTTCACCAAAGTTGAACACTTAAAATTTTTTTTCTCTAAATCGTAAGCTAATTAGATTATGATATACACATAAAAAGAAAAAGATCAAAAAGCTCAGATTTGTAGCTGAAGAAGAAGAAGAAGCAGTAGTAGCAGCTTCAGCTTAAGCTTTAACCCTAGATTTTTACAAAATGGAAGAAATTTTTGTGTTGTTTTTTGTGTAGAAGAGGAGGTGATTGGATGGAGAGAAAATGATGGAAAGTGAAGGAAAATATTTTTGTTTATGGTGTTGCAGTGATGATCTATAGATGCGATTCAAAAGGATTATTATTATTATTATCATTTATTTATTACTGTGAGAAATAGAAATGCTGAGATTTGAGCAAATGACAGATAGAGTGACTTGATTTTTAATATATGATTTCTATTTTTTCTCTCAATTGCTTAGTTTTAATTTATTTACATAAGTTGAAGATGGATATTTTAGTCTTTTTACTTGCATTATTTTAGGTCATTTTACTTATTCATAATGACATGACAATGTGTTCTTCATCAAATGGGCTCATTAGTATACAATCAGAACTCCAACCACCACATGCCTGTTGAAAACATCAAATTGACACAAAAATAAAAAATTTAGACACCTAATTATAAAAAAAAAAAAACTCTAGACTCTCAAATAAAAATAAATAAAAAGTTTAGAAACCAAATTTGCAATTTTTCAAAAGGCTGGGCTGGGTCATGCAGTTTAGTCCAAGGAAAAACATTGTTATTTCTTTCATCTTCTTACTTCTCATCTTCAAGGCCCTTTCCTGCGAGCAAAGATCATCTTCAGGAATTCATCAATTCCCAAAATCGTAATTTTTATTTTGTTTCTTAAATTCAATCCCTCCATATAATCAAAATTTGTATTATAAATTTGTTACTTGATTGAACAGAGGACATGCTTGTGTAAAATTGAAGTAATGCAGAGTCTACAATTTTTTTCTGTTCATTTTTTACGCTGCTTATGCTTAATGGTCTCAGGTCAGTTGGATACCGTTAGATCCTTTGCTAAATTCTTATTCATTTCTATCTTCTTGTCTAATGCTGTGCATTTTTTTTTTTGTTTCCCGGTCTCAGTTATCATGTTACAGGCATTTGGGTCTGCCTCAATTGCTGTACCCAGGTCCAACTGCTATGTTCTTGATAATTCTAGTCGCCTTGTAGACTTTGTATCCTAAAACTGATATGGGTTCTAAAGATTAAGTAACTATATTCGCCATTTGTCATTAGTTTTCTATTTTTGCAGGCAGGTAAAATATTAGCTAATGGTTTTGTTCATTCTGTTTTATTTTAATACATTGTCTGCTTCTCAATATGTTCCAGTGATGTATATGTATATATTCTTTTAAGCCAATATTTGTTCTACCTGTCTTTCTCTTAATTTGTCATTAGACCAGCTGGATTGGACATACTTTTGAGTATGAAGGCAAGGTAATAAAGTTAGACTTCTCTTTCTCTACTTGAGGTTGACTTTAAGCTTTGCTATTCATGAGTGTTTATATGGAGGATATCATGTTATAACCTTGCATTGATGCAGGAAAATACTGACTTAGCGGTTCGATTTTGCAAAGATGTTGAGAAAAGATCACAAACGGTAGTCAATAACACTATGTTTTCATGTACTTTACCATCATGTTCCTTTTCTTGCTTCCTTCATTTCTTTCTAGATTCTTCTTCTACAAATACAAATATTGGTGTTAAAATAATTTCTCCATGTCTTTTAGTTTATATTTCTTTATATAAGAAAAAGTTTATTTAAATTTTTCAATATAATTTGCAATCAATGGAGTTCTTCTGCTATGCTTTTTATCCTTGGTTTATTTGATTTTATTTGATTTTTTTTATAATTTAATGTTGGGTCATATTTGTGTGAGGAAATACAATTTACTGAAACTTAAGGATACCATTGCTCTGGTAATTATTTGGCTTGCTATTTTTTGGCATGAAAACCTTATCAATGATATGGATTTTGAGATTACATTTCAAAGCACTAAGGACGTTGCCAAAGAGACAATTTTTATGCTGCTGACAGATTAACAAACGGTGTTAGTGTTTTTCAGACAGATAGGATTCAAGTGTTTGACTTGGAAAAAAAAATTGCTAGAAATAAGCGTTCTTGTGCAGATTGCATTCTTTGTAATGAGTGATGACACTGCCATTGTTGCAGAAGTGGCTGCACATACAGGACTTAAATAAATTTCCAATCTGTCTTTGAAAGCTATATATGCATAACTTGTCTATATGGCCATAACTGTAATATCCTACCATGTACATAATACATTTTGTTTTTGACATGAGTAAGATTGACATTTTTGAACTTCTCATAACCTTGCAGGGATATGTGGATTTTGGCCGATTTGATAAGTTCAACTATTTCACTGCCGGTACAGGACATGCTAATTTCGTCCAAGTAAGCATCATTCTAGTTGTAAAATAATAATTTATCCCACTAAAGAAAACTGTGGCATACTGGTGTGGGTGGGAGACAAGATTATTCACATGAATTAGTTGAAAGGAGCTCGAATTCTTACATCAAGAAAGTTTAAGGAAATGCAAATGCAATATGAGAAACTGACATACTGATTTTTTCCTTTAACATAAAATGTTGAATTTTCAGTGATTTTAAGTTACAGTTACATGATGTAGTTGGATTTAAAGGGTCTTGAATCCTTACATGAATAGTGTCTAGAATGAAGAGAATCATTCAAATTTGACTTGCCATGCTCCAACTATAGGACAAAAAGAGACTTATAACAAAATTGGCTTCACAATGATTTTGTTTAATAGAGGTGGAATCTGCAATTACTTTGCTTTCAAAAAGCCAGATGAAATTCATTTGATACTTATTTTGAATCCTCCTCTCTGAATCGGCTCCCATGTTTACTCTCTTAATTTGCCAACATGTTTTCTTATCCATGATTGTGGGAAGTTCCACTTTTGCTAATTGATGTGGTCCTTGGCAAGAGAGAGACATGCTTAGTCTAAATAGTTGGCATGCTTATATATAACCTTGTGCTTTATATCCTACATTTTCCTTGCATAATGCACAATACTATTATTATTAGCCAGAATTTTAATGTTATGATTATCTGTATCATGTAAATTTCATTCTTTATCACTTTGTCAGGGCTATTACAATGGAGATCTTGCCAATTGTGAGCATAGCTATGATGAATTGGGACGTACAGCTCAGGTTAGTTGTGATGTTTAAACTTTTTTAATTATCAGCCCATTCTCCTCACTACAATACTTGGCTTCTCTCTGCACAAACAAAAAAACATAAAAAGTACTAAAACATAGGGAGATATCTATTTTGTGAACTTAACTATAACAAACTAAGATGTATGGTTCACACCAGTTGTAATGTTGAAGCTTTTTTCAATGACGAATGGCACCACCACTTCGTTTCACCACATGCAAAAATAAAAATAAAAATAAAAATAAAAATAAAAATAAAAAATAATAATAATAATAATAAATGAATAAATAAACGAGGTGCCACTTTTGCAAAATGTTCGCACACCCATGTTTTATATTTGGAAATTGCCCTTATGAACCTGTACATGTTTTATATTTGTCTCTCTTATGCTATTTCAGGTGAATATCATATGTGGAAATTGCTTAAATGGCAAATGCAAAGGTTTGTGAATATATATATATTTTTAATCTCAACTTCACTTATTGTATACAGAATTAATAGCTGTACTTTGTTTTATTACACTGTGAACTGTTTAACTTTGGTGAATGTTTTGAACTATTTCCTGGGTTGCATGGAACCATAATTCTTTACGCAGTTTCTGTATTATGAAACAATTGCTAAACTTTAAATTAAGTGGAAATTAAAAATCAATAGGAATTCAATATCAAAGAAACAGTTCATTTAGAGAAGTTTGATGGATACTTGAGACTTATTTTCTGAATTTATGGAGCACTCTGGTGGATGATTGGAATTACTGGTTAGAGCTATTTCAGTTGCCGGTGCTTGTGCAGATACACTTTGAACTGTTCAACTTTGGTGAATGTTTTGAACCATTTTCTTGGTTGCATGGAACTAGAATTATTAGGCAGTTTAAGTATCACGAAACAATTGCTAAACTTTAAATTCAGTGGAAATTAAAATGTTGGAATAGGAATTCAATTTCAAAGAAACTGATCATTTAGAGACTTTTGATACATACATGAGATATATTTTCTGAATTTATGGAGCATTCTCATGGATAACTGGTTGGAGCTATTTCAGTTGCTGGTGCTTGTATGGAGCAAGAGAATGGAATTTATGTATGAGTCATCTACTGCCGTCTTATGCCTTCCTCAACAAGTTATTTTTTGAACTGTCATAGGCCAGATTGAGCCTGATACTTTACATGGTTAGATGTGAGCTGAACACATAATTGATATTAAGATTATAGCTTTAATTTGTCGGACTATTTCTTTTTTAGGCACGCATTTAGTTTTTGGTGATTTTTTATTCTGCATCACTTTTATTGTTCTTGTTTCCTCCTCTCTATATGCAAATCTTCTGTCTATAGGTACATGGTTTTGCACTGGCCACCACTCTAAAATATCTTCTCAGAAATCCAAGAGCATCAATATTGTCTTTATTGTCAAATTTCAGGTGGAGTTGGTTGCATATGCAATGTCACGTATGAGTCAGATTGCAGGTCTGTACTCCATGCCTTGAATTCATTTTTGTACTCATTAATTTGCATGTTTTCCCATTGTTTATGTCACAGAATTATTTTCTTCTTGTGAACTGTTACCTCTTATGAAATTGTTTGCTTGAGATCTGGATTTTATATGATAAAGGCCCATGGAATATGAACTCTCTTTGCTGAGAACATATGCGTAAAAGAGGTTATGCTTGTCATAAACCTTTGGGGAGTGGAAACATTGTTTGCCATTTCAACTTTTATGCTCATCTATGAAGGTCGTGTGAATGGAAAATAAAGGGGAGCAGCACGCTCATCGTCCATTAAGTTATTATTTGACTTGACTTAAAAAAATTGTTGCCATTGTATGGTAGAAAAATATTGAGCAGATCATATACTTGCTGATAGCAATATTTTTGCATCAAAGT
The DNA here is from genome assembly GCA_949671775.1 of Mallotus repandus. NCBI lineage: Eukaryota > Viridiplantae > Streptophyta > Magnoliopsida > Malpighiales > Euphorbiaceae > Mallotus > Mallotus repandus. Next base: position 25,185 of record CATIWM010075337.1, read on the forward strand.
ATTTTTAGATGTTAAAAAGTCTCGTATTTTAAAGCTGTTAAGAGAGAGGTTTAGAGAGAAGAAATCTGTATATTATTATTCTTTACATGTTAAACATATTTATATACAACTATGGTTCTTCTTTGGGAAAGAGTAGACTAATTCCTAAAATTAAGTTACCACACTTCCTATTTACATTACATGTTCACACATACTATTATTCTATAACACTCCCCCCTCAAGCAGGAGTACAGATGTTAATCATGCCCAACTTGTTGTAGATATATTATATTTAAGCTCCATTTAGTGCTTCTGTAAACAAGTCTCTTAGCTGCTCTCTAGCCTTCACATATCCTATGGATATCAAGTTCTATTGTATTTTTTCACGGACAAAGTGACAATCAATTTCTATATGCTTGATTCGCTCATGAAAGATAGGATTAGAAGCAATGTGAATAGTAATTTGGTTGTCACATCGTAATTTTGTTGGTATTGGCACATGAAAGCCAATTTCTGTCAAGAGTTGATGAATCCACATTACTTCACATATTGATTGTGCCATCACCCTATATTTAGATTCCGCACTTGAGCAAGAAATAGCATTTTGCTTCTTATTCTTCCATGATACTAAGTTTCCTCCAAAGAATACACAATAACCCATGGTAGATCTTCTCTCTAGTTTGGGACTTGCCCAATTTGCATCTGAAAAACACTCAATGTAGTTATGTCCATTATTTCTATACAATATACCTTGTCCTGAAACTCCTTTTAAATAACCAAGAATCTGCTCTAAGGCCTCCCAGTGATGCACCGTGGGTGCTAACATGAACTAGAACTAGCTTACAACACTAGCAGAATATGCAATATCAGGGCGAGTTTACCTTTTCGAAGAGCAATGGGAAGAAACTGGTGGGAGACATAAAGTAGGAGGTGCCCTGCGTTTGGAGTAAACCTACAGAATAGGAGGTGGTGGTGGTGCAATATTGGGAACATGTGACTTGACCATATATACCCAAAAATGCTATAGTCCCCAAAACTAGCTGGAAACAGAGAAGGGGTTGCTAGAAAGCAGCCAGAATTGGCTGGACAAAACCGGAGAAGGTGACTGGAAACAGCAGCAACGTCCGATAAAACCACATGTGCGGGCGCATGGTAGAATCTCCTGAAGCTACAAATAGTGCGTGAGACACACACATTCAAGATCCGGTGACTGAATGATGGGGGATGACCGATCGGCAGGGGCTGCTCCTCCCTGTGCTGACAGTAAGATGAACAGAGGGCCCAAAAATGGTAACCCAAAAACCAAGCTTCTTCTGCTCTCTAGGCAGAAGAATCAACAGGAAAAAAAATTTACTGAGTAAAGCAGACCTGCTTTGATACCGTGTTAACGGAGAGGTTTAGAGAGAAGAAATCTGTATATTATTATTCTATACAGGTTACATATTTATATGCAACTGTGGTTCTTCTTTGGGAAAGAGTAGACTAATTCCTAAAATCAAGTAACCACACTTCCTATTTTACATTACATGTTCACACATAATATTATTCTGTAACAAAAACTTTTAACATGGATTATGCAACATGAGTTGCGTTTGGTCATAAGCAAGTTAAGTGCCATCTTTATGTGTATGTTAACAGTGTCACTTAGTTACAGTGTTATATGCTGGATATCAGGTTTTCAGTATATAGGATGCTATTCTAGATATCTTTAACTATTCAGTTGAAGTAGTAGGCCAGTAGCACTGTGCCTGAGAATAACTGCCGCAGAAAGGACTTAAGATACAATTTTACACATCTGGGTAGCAGTTCCCAGACATATACTGCTTACTGTGGGAGATTTTTACTCGAGGAAAACTAATTGAGAGGGAACAATTGGAAAAGAAATGTTCAGAAAAAATTAGTTGTTGGCTTCAAGAATTAAAGTGGTACTTCAAACTATTTTTATCCTTTGAGACAAGTGCCAAAGTTTTCTTTTACTTCGTATTATTCTGCATATGATTGGTAGAACTGCCGTAGTTCTTCTCTTAATGCACAGCTGTTTGCTTTATTTTCAGAGTTGTTGCCGACCTTGCTATTCCCTGTGAGAAACCTGGTCCACGAGTATTTAAGGGATTCACTGTTGGATTTCATCCACGATCATGGGAAATCGTAAGAAACATTTTAGGAAGTTTCAGAATTTGGAAGGGTTGGCATCCCTTTGTCATTTTTTAACATTCTATTTCGTTCTTATTATTTTATGTAAGTTTTATTTTTATTTTTTTGTAACTTGTAGGTTTATAATGGCCTCACTCAACTGGGTTTTGAAAAGTCTCACCAGGACTTTCGGTAATAATTTTAATTCCCTTATTTTCATCACTGTGGTTAAATTTGTGCCTAATTTTATTCTTAATCTCTAATTTTCTTGATTGTTCCACTAATTGTAAGAGATTTTTCCATTTTTTCAGCTTCAGCACCGAACAAACTCATGTTACCCTTTATATGACTGCAACTGCTTCTGTTTCTACTTTGGTGCAACAACCCATTATTAAGGTAACTTTGGTCTGTCCAATGAATGAGAACCTGCTATATGAAAATTTGTCTGCTTAATATGTATGTGCTCCTTTTTTAACTGATATACCTTTTCAGGTTCTTCCAGATAAAGGCTTAGATGTTAGGCTCTCAGGCTCAGGTGCAACTGGGAGTCCACCTACAACTCTGTCACCTACAATGTTAATTCTAGATTGGAGATGTACAGTTCTCTCTTCTTTTACCCTTAAAAAAAAAAAAATACTTATTTCATTTTTTATTGATAACATTGTGAACTTGGATTTATAACTTTTGAAGGTCAGGAGGTCCGTGATGCACCATATGAAGTTAATGTCACAATCCCAATAGAGGGTTATGAGCCTGTGCAGTTTTTTCTTGCAAAAATGTGCGGTAAGCTTATATTACTTTCACAGATCAAAAGTACCAATCAGGATAATCTTACCATCAGTTGAGTCCTCTGTTACGAACTTTGAGAAATTTTTTATTTTTATTTATTTTTTGACAAGTAAAGGATAAAAGAACCACCTGTGATGAGATATTCTTTAGCTGAGAAATTGTCTAGTTAGTACTGTATTGTACTTGCATTGCAACATAGTTACTTGTGTAATTGGTTGGGTGTCTACTTTATTCAATATGCAAAAAACCCTAGTAATGACCCTCCTAAATGTAATTTGTAGTTTATTCATATCTGATATACAGTAAGAAAAGGTGACTGTTGTTGTTTCGTGCCAATGTCTACTAAAATTTATTACTGTCATTTGGTTAAGTTTCAATCTTTTCTTCGTTGATTTTGCTCAAATTTCTAGTTTTGCTGAAGGCCTAGCCTTGTTTGTTCTATTTTTGCAGAACAGAGGCAGGATCAGGGGGAAGACTCAAGACGAGGGTGGGCAATATTTGGGGTTCTATCTTGCGTGTATGGGAACTTTTAGTAATTCCATTTTCAACTTAATAAGTTTTAAAAGCTTGTGCTCATATACTATGCAAAGTAAAAGTATGAGAACTATAGGATGTGGAATCTCAATTACTATTGTTTATGCATTTCTAAACTCACAGATTGTTCATTATATGTTTTTGTCTGTACGTAATCTACTTAAAACTAGTTGAAGGTCATTAACATGGTCATTGTTTTTGCTCTGTTTTATATATTGTAAGCTGGCACCGCTCATTTCCTACAGCATTAATCAATGTCTTTTTTATCATGCAACAAATTCTACGTTTATTTCTTCATCCATTCTCAATTTTGATATTTTAACGATTTGTATGGAGCAGATTTTTTGTCTCGTCAACACTCTTTTGTTGTGCGGGATTTCTATACAAGACACGTGTGGAACGCCTGGTAGCCTTCTTTACTTTCATTGCTAGCATTCAACAGTATCCAGCTTTAGTTTTATTTTGTTTGACAGCAGTTGATAGGCTATAGCTTTTGATTTTATCTTCCATGTCTGTGAAATGTGTGTTTGTAATGATCTGCCGTTATGCCACATGAATGCAGCGAGGGATTGATGCATTGCCAGGCATGACAATATTATCTGCGTGCTTGGAAATTGTGAGTATACATCATTCATTCTGACAAATTATGGTTTGAACTCTAATGGTCGACAATTGGCTGAGTTTGATGTGGTATAAATATTAGAATTTGATAGTCTAGTCTAATTGGCCAATGTGGCCAGAGTTAATATTTTTCTGGTTCCTTTGGAGTAACTTTTAGGCTTCTTATGTTTAACTGGGGGTTGTTTTATCACCTAAATGAATACTATTGGAGAACTAATTTGGACACTAGAATTCCATTAAATTGAATTGAACAATGTGTTTGGAACAAATAACAAATTCAACTCAGCAGTTCCTTGTCCTGAAACACCCTTTATTTAATGTATTTTGTACTTCTTAAAAAAAAGTACTTTTTGTTAATAGAGGGATCAGGTTGTTGCTTAATTAAACAAATGAGGGTAGTATGTGGAATTAGTTTTTTTTTTTTTTAGAAAAAATTAATAGATGTGCATTCCATTAATTTTGATAGAAATAGTACTGCTTCTATCAGATACTATTGGATTTAAAACATGGGACAGATGCAACTCCAAAAATAAAGACTTATGAAATTGCAAAATAACATGTCATTCCAAAAGCAAAGAGTTATGAAATTGCAAAACAATATTTGTGGAATTTTCTCACTCCACTCACTATGAAATGGTTATTTCAAGATGGTAAAGTGAAGTATCTTTTTTTCAGTACTATTTGCATCCCAAATTTGGAGCACCTTTTTAGGTTCATCCAAATGCTTTGTTCTAACATAGAGGTGGTCCTTGTAAATTGAAGAAACTTGGTCTTTATAGGAATTTAATGTGGATTCCAAGAACTGTATTCTAGTATTGTATGTGTAGAAAGTTTTTGACAGTTTCTTGAACTTGTAAAAATAGGCTAGTGGTGAAGGGAATGGGTACACAAGAGCAGAAGATCTCAACAGCAGCTACTCACGAGCAGAGGCCTCTTGGGAACGACCTTCTGCTTCAGCTCAAGGAACACGGAGAACGAGTGAAAAGAAATACGGTTCAATTTAACTTTGTATAACTCATTCAAGTATTAGGAACATTAAAAATATTTTAAGGATCAAATTGAAGATATAGGATACAATGGATTCTGTATACAGAACAAAATTTGTACTAGATTCTTTGTGTGTTTGAATCAAATGAAAGCTATAGGGGATTGTATTGCTCAGGGTTTTGCGATCAGAAGTTGACATTGAAGAGTGCAATCAAGTTTTCAAATTTATTAAGTCCTGTCACTCTCAATTTTTCTGGAATGGTTAAATGCCCTTCGGTGAAGTGAATGTTTGTTTCATTCTATTTTGTGCAGCTGGCTAGACTTGCCTTCCTGATAATCTGAAATGAAATTAATTGTTGATTGTGGTGCGAGTAAGCAAATACAGAATTCTTGATTACATTCTCTAGTTAGAAATATATGACATGATGAGAAACATTGTTGTGGGAGGAGAATCATAGAATTTCTGGAAAAAGCTCCTTAGAATTGTTAAATCACTATAATATGCGCCTTTTCCGAGTCTGGATGTGTTTTTTAGTGGTCCATTGAGACAATTGGCAAAGAATTTTTTTTTTTTTTTTTTTATTTTACCTTGACGGGTAGATTTATCTCTCTATTGGGTCATATGTAATCAGAGAATTTTGGTTTTTTTTGTGGAACATAGGAAAATAATATAAAAACAAAATATTAGAGATTATTGGATAGGAAGGAAAATAGGGAAAAGTTATGTCAATCCCACCATGGAATTTTTATGTCTCCTTACAACTAGAATATTGAACGTTCCATTATTAGCTAGAATAATTTCTTGGACGCTGCTTGAAGTATTGCCATGAAATTTTAGGACAAAAGTTGTTAAGGAAGAGTCAAAAAGCAAGGCACAGTAAAGATATGCTTGCTGCAAAAGATGAGGAAGCTATCGTGCTTCTGAAGAATCACAAACTTTGGAGTAGTTGTCCTACCCCTATCAGTGTCTTTATTTGGAATATCTTTCTCTAAACCCCACATAACAAAACTAGCTAAAATAACATACCACACCAGCATTTTTGCCATTTTCAACATGGCTTTTCTTGTTTTGAGATCTATAATTTTAGAACCACAATAATACAAGACAGTGCCTGATATCCTTTATATATATATATAGTTTTTTCAAATACATCAAATTGTACTTATGGGTGTAAGTTTGCTATGTCACCTGGTGTTTACGAGTTATTCACGAATTTAAATAAGCCTAAAAAAAATTTTAAAAATGCAAACTATAAATTAAAATTATATATTAAGAACTTGAAAATAATTTATCTACTAAATAAATTATAATATATTTAATAAAAATTATAATTTTATTTTAATAATATATTCTTAAAATATTTTTATAATATGAATTTATATATTATATTTCTAAAATCAAATTATTAAACATTAAAATTACGAACGGCTCGCGAGCTTTATGAGTTGAGTTTTAAATAATTTAAAATTAACTTTTTTATTAAATAATCTTCAATATATGAGTTCGAATAAGTTGTTATCAAATTGAACATTGAGATGCTTGCAAGAAGTTCGATCTCATTTAAAGCCCCATTGTATGTACCACCAATGCACTTGAATTATTGATCACGGTGTGCTCCACCATGATCAGTGGCTATAGTTGTTAATATATTGTACATAAAACAAATGTGCATTGACTGACTGCCAAATTTAGGTTTGTATGTATTTATAATAGCTTGATGCTTTGGAATTAAGTTACATGTGATGTACGTTTAATATATATATATATATTCTAAATTCGAGCTACAATGCTTTGGCCTGGAAAAGAGGAAAAAGAAACCATGTATTATCACTTCTTTAATTAGTAGGTAAGCTTTTCTTATTTGTTTTTGTATGCAAGTGATTGTTTCTGAAGTAGCTAATAAGGCAGGAATTATATATATATATATAATTTGCTTTTTGTGTTAGTAAATAAATGTTGAAAAAGTATGTGAATGTTTGAACGTCATGTCTGTTTCCGGCTGCTGCGTATTGTAAGAGCTTGAGTCAATGATGTTGAGATCATCCCCATTTGTCAACGAAGCAGTTGAGTCTACTCCTGCTTTGACGACCTTTCTGACCAAATTCTGTCTTCATATTGTACTTTATTTTGCCCATTTTTTACTTTGTCGATACAACTGTGGAACACGTCAATTGTTTTTTTTTTTTTTTGTCTGATTACTATTTGAGGAGAGGGGTTGGAGGTCTCGAATCCTTATGTTCACAATGGCTTAACTACTGAACTAAACTTGAGAGGCAATTACATCCCATTATTATACACAAATTTTTAATATTTTTCATCGGAGTTAATTATTGCAAGACTCAAATTTGTTTATATCGATAGATAGCTATTTTCTTTAGAATAATGGAAGAATTACAATCAAAGATATAGCTCTTTAGTTTCACCATTAAGGCACAACTTTCCCAAATAAGCACATATAGATTTAAATTTCCCAACCTTACATCGCACCTAAGACATCAAATTACATTCCTTCATTCCAAAGTTTTGGAGTACAAGTTTAGATGCCACATCCAAGTCAGAAAACATAATTGTACACACAAGAAAATTAATGGAATCTAAAAATTAGACTTCATTTCCTTTTTGCGAATAAGGCAATGACTTCAAACATGAACACTTCTCATAGTAAGTATAAGGCCTGGAATTGACCATGACTAATTCAATGTGTGCAATAACAATGACATCATAACAAAATTCTTTAAAACGGTAAAAATAATCACAGTTAAAAATTGTACTGCATTATGTTGTCTTATGCTCCAGTACTATTTACCAAGCAAGCGTAAAAATTCAGTAATTGGCGAACAACTATAAATGTACTACGAATGAACTAGTAACCTCAAAGAACTTTTTTTTTTTTATCAAATATGAAATTTCGTTTCATCGATCACTAGAATATATACAAGAAAGTATAATTAATAGACTAAAATTACTCTCTCTTTTTGCATAAAGAGAATAATTATACCAAAAAATAGAATAAAAATAAGCTCATAGTATCAAAATTCTCTTAAAAAAAAAAATTCATTGGCCATTTGTGCTATCTACATTTGAGATATATTGAAGAAGTCAAATCAGCATTTAATCTGATTATATTTTTTATATTTTTACCTTAACAACTCTTATCTACCATTTTACCTCTTCAATGGATCCACCAAAGCACCAAAAATGGAAAATAGTTCAAAAAAAGAAAAACCAACATTACAACAAAATAGGAATAATTACAAATTTAGTGTCTCAATTTTTGTGATTTTTTTATTTGAGTGTCTGAATTTTTTTTTTTACAATAAAGTGTTTGAGCTTTAAAAAAACATACCAATATATTGTCTCCAATAGATTTAATATGATAAATTGCATAATTGGTGTTTGAACTTTTTAATTTTTACTATTTTGGTGGTTAGACTTTTTTTTTTAACGATTGAGTGTCTAAACTCAATAAAATAGCTTCATTTGAGTGCTTCTGTTCGGCCATTGGTGGTCTGAGTGCTGAGTGTGCACATGTGGGGCCCATAATTTGAAAAAACAATTGCCATGTCATCACTTACATGTACAATTCATATTAAATATCTGAAATGCCCTTAATGAGCATTATATAATTAAGTGAAGGACATGAAAATAAAAAAAAAAAAAACAAAAAAAAAAGGAACACATTGCACATACTGCAGATTGATCATCTCTGTTGTCGAAATAAGGCCCATCTCTTACTTACTTTTTTTTTTTGAATAGCAAGAAACTTTTATTAAATAGAAATGGGACATCAGTCCTTTGCTACAAAATCTGTCATACAATTGGGAACAACATCCCTAAGAATGAAATCATACCTTCTAATAAAACATACTTGGCTATATTGTGAGCAACCTGATACCTGAACGCTTCACAAAAGAAAAACAAACCGAATTAAAGCCATTGACTAGCTGAAGAATATCTTGGCCAATTAGATCATAGACAGATAAATCCTGGGCACTTTTGTTGCAAGTTTTGGATAGACAATTGTGAATCAGACTCACAAATGATATCACGGAAATATGAAGTTGATGCCACCTCCAAGACATGATAGATAACCAACATCTTTGTAACTTGAACATCAAAACAATCAGTAAGAACTCTACCAACAGAGAATACAATTTGCCTAGAAAAATCACACAGACCCATCTCTCACTTCAACAATTAAGAACTGGGTCTTATAAGGAATATCATGTCCACAAGTCCCCATCCTTTATGTCATCCACCATAATTTGAATCTGAAAACACACATGAAATGCAATCCACTGCAAAATTGAAGCAATAATCCATAATTTTAATATGCATTCACTGCCTTACTTGTGCCCTCCTAGTTCCACCCATCAGCAAATTCAGTTAGCCATCTAGCCCAAGAATGCAACTTATACAAGTCGAAGTTCCTTAAACATGGATAATTTGAGTTTGACCGCCTGCCCAGGTTCATAAAATCTGCCATAAGAGAATAAGCCTGTGGCCTATACTTTCTTCCCCACAATGGGTCAAATTTTGCAAGAACTGCTATTCCATGAAGAAAGTAACCAATAAGGTAATGGTGATCATTATAAACTCCAAATCCAAAATCAGCACCAGAATCACCTGAGCCTTGTTTTGTGACATTTCCACCCCACTTACTATTATACAAGAAACGATTCCCACTAAAAGTCCCCTCCAACCACTGCTCAATTGTTTCCTTCAAATACTTCTTTATCACTGGAATCACATCAAGAAATCCACCTCCTTAGCTATCAAAACCAACCTTGCTGTGCTTGCAATCAATTTGCCATACAAATAAGAAGAGGTTGCGGTTATAGCTGATGAATTCAAACCCTCAACATCCTTACGAAGCGTAGACACAATTTTAGTAAATGAATCTTTATTAATACCATGAATTGAATGCCAAGTTACTGAAATAGGATCCGATTTCAATACACAAGAATCTCCAATAACACCAACAAGATCCGGAAGAACAAAAGAAGAGGATCCATCATTTTTTTTTCTTTCTTTCTCCTACTAAGTCTAAAAATCTCAAACCCAAGAAATAAAAAAAAGGAGAGATTTGTAGGCTTAATTTGGAATGAACAACATTAAATGGAATAGCCAACGCTCCCAAATGCAAACCCATCCTCCTGTTAGTCCCATGAGCTCCTTCTCGAAAGCATCATGTGACATCAAAGAGTCAAGCAACTTCAGTGCGACCTCATGTCCATGCCGAAGTCGTCATTGTCGATAGCACCTTCGTCGGCTCTCGTTTAACCCAGCTCGCCGGAACTGCTGCTACCTTTTGTTCGCACGATTCGGTTCATTCCCAAGCCGAGATGTCTTCTGTATTTTCACAGGTCATCTTCAATATCTGCTCACAAGCTAGTAATTGAGTGGGTTGTTACTTTGGCCAAGAAAGTGGGATCAAAGTATAGTACCTTGAAGAGCAATAAAAGAAGCCATGACTCTGCAGAAGTCAGAATGGCGAGGGAGAAAGAAAAAAAATAGTAAAGTAGGAACAAGAGGGCAGTTTAGACATTTACCATGAATTGTATATACGTATGTTGAGGTGGCAGCTTGCATGGTTAAAAATGGGTCCCACACATGCTGACTGGGCTCTCAGACCACCGTTTGCCGGATAGAACCACTGAAATGATACAAAAATAATGAGTTTAGACACTCAATCGTAAAAAAAAAAGTCTGACAACCAAAATAGCAAAACTTAAAAAGTTCAGACACCAATTGTGCAATTTATCCGATTTAATATTGACTAGGTGTTGAGTCAAATCAAACACAACACACTTTTATCGAAAGTTATTAATTATGTCATGTGCCACATGTATTTCATTATTTAGAGGACAAAATTAATCTTATTAAAGATTATAAATTGATAAAAATAATCTCAACATTAACTTCTCCCGCAGATATTGAGAGTGACTGAATAAAGGTAATTTTGTCCTTTAAATAATGCAACACCTGTGATAAATGATATGGTTAATGACTGACATAAAAGTAGATTCTATTTGATATGACTGAACGTCCAGTTAACATTAAATCAGCCGGAGACATTATACTGGTATATTTTTGTAAAGTTCAGACACCTGATTGTAAAAAAAAAAAAAAATTAGACATTCAAATAGAAAAACCTCAAAAGTTGAGACACCAAATTTATAATTTTCCCCAACAAAATATAACCGTAAAAACTTTGAAAATATTCATCCACATTTGAGATTTATACTTAAATCCATAAGAATTTATGTACAATACATAAAAAGACAAAAAAAATTGGTAATTTTTGGCCAAAAGAAAAACCAGTAGGAAATGGTAGAGAGAGAAAGTAGTCACCTCAAAGAATTTATGTAAGCTAACTACTGCACTTTTTATTTTCTTAATTGGTCACATTGAAACAAAAGCTAGTTAGTCTAGTTACCAACTCCAACTTGTTTTCTTCCTTACCTCCTTTTTTCAGTCTGTATCTCAAGGCTGTATACATAGAATTCCCTCTATAAATACCCATGAGCCATGCATCTAAGCTCTCAACAGAGCTGCTTCTGAAATTTGCACTTCATAATTCTTAGAGCTCTTGTGTAGTAGTGTGAGTCTTGGTCTTGAAAGTGAAAGATAAAAGAGACATTATCATGGCTCAATATATGAGCACTTTTTTAGCTTTTACTCTCTTTGCCTTTGCTCCTCTTTGCTTATGTTCGAAAGGCAATGGTGGTTACCTTTACCCTCAGTTTTATGACCATTCCTGTCCTAAAGCTCAATTTGTTGTTAAGTCTATTGTAGCCAAGGCAGTAGCAAAAGAAGCTCGTATGGCTGCCTCATTGCTTAGGCTTCATTTTCATGATTGCTTTGTCAAGGTCTGTCACCTTTCTAGAATATTGCTAATGCCTGTTACTCTCTGTATAGTTGAATGAGTTTGTCATTAATTAAGGTACAGAACTCTTGTTATTACAGGGCTGTGATGCATCAGTCTTGCTGGACAGCAGTGGCAGCATAATCAGTGAGAAGATGTCTAATCCAAACAGAAACTCTGCTAGAGGTTTTGAAGTAATTGATGAGATCAAAGCTGCACTGGAAAAGGAGTGTTCTGAAAGAGTATCATGTGCTGATATTTTAGCCTTGGCTGCTAGAGACTCCACAGTTTTGGTGAATTTTACTTCTTAGCCTTGTAAATAAACATATTACACAAGCCAAAAAAAAAAAAATCCTAATAAGCTAACCGTGCTTTTTCTTTCTGTACATAGGCTGGAGGACCAAGCTGGGAAGTTCCATTAGGAAGAAGGGATTCCAGAAGTGCTAGCTTCAGTGGTTCTAACAACAATATTCCTGCTCCAAACAACACATTTCAAACAATTCTTACCAAGTACAAGCTTCAGGGTCTTAACGTTGTTGATCTTGTCGCACTATCTGGTACTGAGTTGGGCTTATCAGAACGAGTTCTTTGATTATCAGGAATACAAAGTTAATAATTATGTTCACTATGTTTCAATGAATTTGTTGCAGGAAGCCATACAATCGGAAATTCTCGATGCACAAGCTTTAGGCAGAGGCTATACAACCAGTCAGGAAATGGGCAACCTGATTACACACTTGATCAATCATTTGCTGCACGACTGCGTGCAGGCTGCCCTAGATCTGGAGGTGATCAAAACCTGTTTTTCTTGGACTTTGTAAGTCCAACAAAGTTTGATAACAGCTACTTCAAGAATCTACTTGCTTCAAAGGGCCTGTTGAATTCTGACCAAGTTCTCCTTACAAAGAATGAGGCATCCATGGAATTGGTCAAGACATATGCTGAGAACAACGACCTCTTCTTCGAGCAGTTTGCTAAATCAATGATTAAGATGGGAAATCTTTCTCCATTGACGGGCTCAAGGGGAGAAGTTAGAAAGAACTGCAGGAAGATTAATGCTTAACTTCACTACCTAGTTCCTTGTCAGACAACAGTTTTATGCAGGGCAGGCTTTGTGTCCGATTTCATAATATGTACTTTCCTTAATTGCTTATTTCAAAGAGAATTTCTTGTTCTTTAGTTGGTTGTTGCTAATAAATGGTATGCTCTTCCCTCAGAACGTTGAATCTCTGATGTTTATCTGCTGTAAGCTCATGGCAGGCTAGTGGAATTTCTAGTTCTTTTCACATGTAGCTGAAAGATTCATGTGAACCTTGCTTTGTGTTATACTATAATCACACTATGGTGTTTGTCCTTGTCAGGGCAAGTAGAGCTATATTGCCAACTTGACTCAGCAGCAAAAGAAATGGAGAACTGAAATAGGATGAAGTTGAATTTTCCATTCACTTCCACACCAACTTATGGCAATCGACACTCAAACTTTAAAAGAAATTTTTTTTAAGTAAAAGCATAGAACAGAAATCATATATAATAAGAAGCCAACAAAAACTATAATATACTTCAGTTACAGTCACAGTTTTCCATCACTAATAATAACAATAAGCGTCACAAATCTGCCACAACAATGGTCATCTCATAACAAAAGAGGATTTTAAATTCATTGCAAGAAAGATTGTTCTGGAGGTGAATATGAATGTAAGAGCTGAGATATACAATCAGATGAGGCCATCAAATGGTGGATGATCAATAAAGTACTTCACTTTAGCCCTAGCATCTGAGATAATTGACTTTATATTTTCGCTCTCAGCCTGCACAGCATCCAGTTCCTTCTTGGCTAAAATCACTTTTTGTTCTTGTTCTTCCAGCTTTCTCTTCTTCTCCAAGATTTCTTGATAAATTTTATCCCTCTTCTCCTTCAAGATGGAAGAATCCTTGATCAACTTCTTTGCCTCCAGGATGTCTTCTAATCTTTGCTGGAGCCAGCCAATGTTCAGATGTGCATCACTGAAATCACATACAATGTCAAGTGCATTGTGAATTTCATGCTGAGAAAACTGAAAAAAATTTTTTGTTTGAAAATTTTTGATGATCTCAGCGGTTTTCTCCAATGCCATAATACGAGCCTGAAGCCCTTTGATAACATAATTTGCAGCTATGTCTCCATAGAATTTAACAATGGCTTTGATAATAGGAGCCAATTCTCTCTACACTCTATATGAAGTTCCAGGGATCTCCACCAGGGCGCACGATTCCACCTCATCAATACTAGAATCCTCATCAGCACACATGCCAACAATTTCTGTAAGTCCAAGACAGACAGTTTTAGCAGTCCTTAAGTTGAGATTTGCATCCTCTTGCAGCCTTTCTTCAACAACATTTGATGACACTATGTGCTCCCCTCCCAATACTTGCTCACTTCTACGAAAGAATGAAGTTGGAGGAGGAATCGTCACATTATCTATCTCAGTCAGCAGAGCGTTCCCGTGTCCTCCAATCTCACTGCCACTCCTTGCTTGAGTTGAGGTCAAGGGGACCTCTATATGTGATCTTCGAATGGGAGTAGACGTAGTCCCCAGTGATGCTGGAGGTAACTATAGAAACAATTTGAAGTTAGTTAATCTGTTATGCAGAAATTTGTGGAGTAATATGTGAAGACATTGTGAAGCACTTGCTGAACACAGTAAAGCTGATAATTCTTGGAAAAAAAATTCATAAAGAATTAGAAATATGGTTACTTCATTAAAGGTGATGCATGCGAATTCAATGAATGCTTTTAATTGCAAAATAAATAGCTTACAGATCCAAGGATTTTCTCAATTACAGCCTGATATCTTGGCAACTGATCGCTACTTGAGTGGTCATCCGATTCAACATCTGGGGGCTCCTGGGCTTGCTTGTCTAACATTTCCTGCTTCTTTCAACCTCTTATCTGGTAGTGAAAAGGCATGTTGTTCGGGGAACCTTTCAACATTTGACTCTTGGTAAGCAGGACATGATGTTGGTACCCAAGAAGAAACCTGCAGAACGAATCAATCAGATCAGCTTTAAACTTTCAGATCAAGACATCAACAATACTGAAAACGTCATCTATACACTTGGATCATGCAAGTTACATGCTGTAAGCCTTCAACAGACCACCACACAGCATTGCTAGAAACTTGAGCATGTTGTGAGCCTTTCAAATACGTCGACGGAGCTTTTCTTTTCCGTTGTTCACCAAATGATGCAAAACGGGATAACAATTGAAGAATTAGACCGCAAAAAAGTATTCCATTCAGCTATAAGCATATACAGAACAGATTCAACTCAGTTCCCAAAAAGTGACAACATTAACTTGTCAAATGTTGGCATCAGCATTATAAAAAATGTGCATCAAGAAAGATGTTGGCTTTTTGAAAAGTAACTAATTAAAGCTCATTCCTATGACCCAATTGCTCACCAATTTAGAGAATGCAACCCCAAAGAACATATTGCTATTCAGCTATGGGCATTAACAAAACAGATTCAACTCATTTTGCATGTCAAACATGGTGTTCAACATTAAAGCATGAATCTTTATCAAGATCTCCACAGCATTGAAACATAAAACCATCCGTGTGGTGAATCTAACAGTTAACTTGCAAAATACGCATCCCCTTAATTTTCATTCATCACATTTCTGATACTTCCTCGTAAACCAAACAAAAGGGGAAACCAAAGGAAAAAGAAAAAGAAAAAGAAAACCCCAAACCAAAAGTTTTCGCCACTCCAACGAGAGAAATGGCTAAAAAATTACTGAAAAAAACCAAAAAGTATAAATTTTTATGTTCCTTTTCTTCTGGGTCATGCTTCTGCTACTAAAGAAACAAAAAAACACCCTTGTAAAGGTTGAACTTTGAAGCACTGCTGTAGCAAAAAACACCACAATCCACAACAAAATAGAGTCTAATGTCGAAAGTTGTTACCTTTTTTCCATAAACTGGGGTAGTAGCAAAGGAAGCATCTTGAATATCAATATTGAGCTTGGCTGCTTGCAGCCTTGTTAATCTCTTTCCTCCTTGTATCATCTTTGGTTTCTTGTTTCCTCTGCTTGACGTTGTCTCAGCTTTCTCTTTGGCTCTTGTCACTAGTTAGAAAATATAAAAAACAGAGAGGATATAAAATTATTTGAAATTCTGCATGCTTTCCATTAAAGAGTCTGCAAGTATTTATACAAGAGAAAAACAGAATTGCTGAGTAGTGCAAACTGAAAAATAGCTAACAGCATTTGGAACAAGTCTTCCCATAACTGATCGAAAATATCTCTTCACATCCCTTTATTCTAGCTAATTAGTTGAAGACTAATTCCTATCAGTTGGCAGCTTGCGTAGATATCTTAACATCCCCCCTCAAACTCGAGGGTAACATTATGAGACCGAGTTTGTCACGCAGAAAGAGAAACCTAGAATGTGCAAGAGGCTTAGTGAACAAATCAGCCACCTGATCAAAGGAGGGAATGAACCGAACATCAAGTTCACGATTAAGGACCTTGTTACGAACAAAATGAACATCGATCTCTATATGTTTTGTCCTGGCATGAAAAACAGGATTAGAAGC
>CATIWM010075369.1:0-22599 GCA_949671775.1 Mallotus repandus
TTTTTTTTTTACTAAATCTTGAACTAAAGAAGCTGCAGATGGTAAAGCGTTATCAAATAATTTAAGTCAAATATCAAAAGCCAGGCCATGTTTATGGGAATCAAGTTGCAGAAAGAGGCATTACAAATTTTTAGATTAACAGAACAACTAAAGATATATCTTGCAGATTCTGAAACCCAGCAACATTAAACACTGAATATATTAACAGAAAAGCTTCGGTCTTATTCGGATACTGATCATCACAGGGTTACCATTAAAGGAGGAAAAAAAAAAGAGTGCACGACGCAATTTAATAAAGGAAAAAAACCAGAAATTGATAAACAAGCATTTTTACCTAAAATACAGCATACAATGGAAGGAAAAAAAACAAATAAATAAAAAAAAAATCAACTTGCCTCTATTGTTTTAGAACTGTACAGCATATTTAGAAAACACAGACAGATGGGAATGACTGTATCACCAATTCTGCTTCTAGGCTTGGGATCTTACCCTCCATGGATTTTTAAGAAAAAAGTAAAACCAACTGAGATAGGTCAAATTGTGGATCATTTTGCAGTCTTTGAGTGCTTGATGAGCCAGTCAATGACAGCATCTATGTTTATAGAGTCCTTGCATGAGATCATATAGCAGCACACCTCTCTATCAGTGATTGATTCAAGACCACTGAAACCATCCAGCAAAAATACATGAGAATGCTTTTAAATATTGAAGGACTTTGCTTAATATAAAATCAAGTAGTTTTAACTTTTATAAAATGAAATAACCAATAAGACACGTTTTATTAAAATTTTCCAAACTCACAGCTGATCCACCAGAGCTTGCTTTGAAAGAGCTTCAGATTTGTCAATTTTGTTGCCAAGAACAAGCAAAGGAATTCCAACTAAGGAAGGTTTTACCACGAGCTCATGTAATTCACTTCGAGCAATGGGAACACTGTCTCTATCAGCAGCATCAACCACGTATCTGAATGTGCATCCATCAGAAGCAACATGAGATGAGACAGTTCAAAGATAACCATGGACAATTTAATAACACATTTTTCACTATTTTTATCTCGAATTAAAGCAGACAAAAGGAAATATCAAAACTCAAAAATTTTATAACAGCGCATATTGAAGAACTTCTGGTAAGAATCCAGTTCCAGGTTCTGAGTTCTCCCCTTACTTCAGCTACCAAGGGAAATATAAGGCATACAATGTACTAATAATTCAAATATAAGACAGCATGTTCAATATGATGAGTTATTTTTTGGAAAAAGTACAAATAACTACCATGTGGTTTCACTAATTTTGCTTGGAGGCATGTGGTATTTTTGGTGACAGAGGCACCTGTGATTTAGTCCGTTAGCAACTAAAGGCAATTCATACTAACACCATTAAAAATGATGACGTGGCATGGGCAAAATTGGAATTTAAACTGATTCAAAATTTTAGCCTTTGATTGAAAATGAATGAAACCACATGGTAATTATTTGTACTTTTTTTAATGAATTTCTTTTCTAATAAATTGACTTATTTTATTTAAGAATGTATATGCTAATTTCTAAAAGAAATATGAAGAGATGAATAATTTTTTATTTTTTATTGTTTGATAGTTTTATTAATTTTTGATATTTTTGAGATTATTAATATATATTTATTAATATCTTATTTTATAAAAATGAAAATATTTTTATAAAATTATTTTTAATAATTATAATTACTTTCACAAAGTGTTAATGACATTCTACAACTAAAAATGTTAATATATAAGTAAAATTGATATATTTTCTTTTCTATAAAAAAGAAGTACTTGCTTTTTGAAAAAGGAATTACATATTATGTGAAATAATTTTTTTTTGCAAAAACCACAAGTTGCTATTTTTAAAAATTATTATTATTATTTTTGTAATTTAAAATATTTTAATAATATATATATATATATATATATGTCATTTTTATAAAATTGTCTTTTATAATTATATACTTTTTCACAAAGTATCAGTGCTATTTTATAATTTGAAAATGTTATTATGTAAAACTCAGTATTATTTTTTATAAAAAAAGAACCAAATGTTTTATAAAAAAGAGTTATATATTTTATGAAAGTAATTTTTTTTTTCACAAGTACCACAAGTTACTTTTTTTGTAAATTAAAAATATATAATTTTATTTTATTTACAATGAAATAATAACAACAAGAACAAATATCCTTAAGTAAAGTAAAAAAACTAATTAAGGTAAATATATCAAAAACATAATAAAATATCAAATCAATAATTAATAACTAATAATATTTTTACATTTTTTTCATAAATTAAAATAAATATTCTTAAATAAAATAAATCATTTTATTAAAGAATAAACTCATTAAAAAAAGGTACAAATAACTACCCTGTGGCTTCATTCATTTTCAATCAGAGGCTAAAAGTTTTAATCAATCTGAAATTCCAATTTTGCCCATGCCACGTTATCATTTCTAACGGTGTTCGTGTGAATTGCCTCTAGTTGCTAACAGACTAAATCACAGGTAACTCTTTGTCACAAAAAATACCACACGCCTCTAAGCGAAAATGAGTGAAACCACAAGGTAGTTATTTGTACTTTTCCCTTATTTTTTTTAGTGATAGCAATGAGGTTTGTTTTTAAACTTGGGCTTTTAGGATTCCTACGATGTTGATAAGTTTAAGACTCCAACTAGGAAAAAAAATAAGAGAGAGAAAAGGAATGTTCTGTGCAATTATACACACACAAACTGAATGAAGAATATATTCTTGTACCCAAACAAGAGTGCACATATCCAGGCATTAAAAGAAATTGCAGTCTATGCCCTAGTTCTAACACCACCTTCAGTTCATGTAAGACAAAGCAGAGAACCGAAACAGCTTTTGCTGCTTATTAAAATTCAGTCAGGGAATGTCCTAATAAGAGACCATAAAAATGGAGGATAAAATCAGTAGTATCGAAATGTTTCCAGAATAATTAGAGTATTTGTAACTATGCAGTTAACATCTGAATCAATCCTAAGGCCTGTTGTTCATTGCACACTGCATATATGTGCATTTCACAAAAGAGCAGAGCATGTAGATAAATAAAAGAATGCTAAATGTTACATAGAATTAAATTGATCAAGTGACTAGGAGGCATTACACAATTGCAGAGACCCCACGACAGTAACGCTCCCACATGGTACGAAATCTACGTTGCCCTCCAAGGTCCCAGAGCTTTATTGTCACATTGCCTTTTGTAACTTTCCTCATATTGAATCCAACCTGATTTCCATTGTATTAAAAATTCTGTTAATAAAAAAGATTATTACAATTATCATACAATGCTTTAATAAGGATTTGCATAGGGGAAAGATACCTACAGTTGGAATCATGTCCTCACTGTACCCTCCAGTCTGAAAATTATAAAAGAAAAGATGTTAAAGGAAAGACATTCAACAATACTAGAAAAAAAAAAGATCACGGCACATGTTATCAGGAAAAAAGGTGCATGATATGTATCTACTTACAGCAACTGAATTAACAAGAGATGTCTTTCCTGCGTTCTGAAGGCCTACAAGGGATAGCTCCATTTCCTGTTTAAAGAACAAACTGATATATGGACACCAATTAAAAAATGGAAATGGCTATCTATAGATAGAAGTTAATGCACAGGTAAACTCATCCAGTTGTTATGACAGAGAAAACATAAATGAAAGAATTGGCAGTTAGTAATAAACACAACTCAAAGAAACTCAAACTAGATCTGTGAGCCAAAGAAAAATTTAAGGTATGTATAGATGTACATAGCCATAACTATCTTTGCAGAAAAGATAAGGCTGATTTTTCTTTAAAATTAATGCATAATGAGACATCATTCTAAGCCAGTGTGAACTAATAAAAAAATTTCTCATATAAAAGTTCCAAACAAAGTTAATTTCTCATTATCAAGAAGGCCCTTGGCTGTTCTGCTGAATATAATCTATGGTCTCCTTGCAACTGATTCCTTCTTTATTATTTGTAAAACAATAAGCAGCTGAAAACCATAAAGGCTACAAAGTAAAGATGGATGTTGTTCCCTCCAATTTCTATCTTGGTTATATATATATAACTGGATAAAAAAAGGGTGTATTTATCACCCAACACGGCAACGCCAAAGTAGACAACAAAAAATTCATACAAGCAGTATAGACTGAATTAAAGTGTAGCAAGACGGCTAGGGATATAGGAGTTAAGAAATCCAGATCCAGAAGGAAGATGACAATGTTATACATAACTATGTACACTGACACGTTTGAGATTAAACACAGAGAAATACAAGAAGGAACTTTCATTTGATTCATCAAAATACCACCATGAAGGGTAAGAAATACAACCACCAATACAAAGTTTACAGCTTTTCCCTAATTCAAAGGTAAAAGGAAAGCCCAAGTCTCCAAACTGCTCATAACAACAAACCCAAACTAATCCCAAATACCTAAATAGGAAAATTCTCCACTAAAATCACAAATCAGCCCATATAAATTGCAGCAGATTCTCCTCTAGTAACAATGTACAAAAGATCCACGCAAAGAAATGTTATTGTAGATAACAATAAGTAAAAGTTTTGAGGGGCAGAGCCACATTTTTTTTTCATGGTCATATTAACATCAATGTTTATGACTCTATGTCATATAGGTATATGTTACTAGAGTAATAAACTCAATGAATTTAAATCACATTACATCTGTACGCACATACTTGTTATGTGCATGCCAAACTATTTCTCTTTAGATTAGTTTGTTTTATTGAGTTAATGCTCAAGAATGTTTTGCATACGTTTTACAGCATTAAAATAAGTTTGATTAGCATAATACAGATAGATGAATAAACCTATGATTATCAAACTACCTCGTAAGAAAATAGGCATATCCACCTTCTGCAAGAAGTTCAAAAAAATACAATCCCCCAATCAATTATTTAGTTCATTTAGGCAAATTGCATACGAATTCCCAAAACTATAAAATTAGTAAGTTAATCTAGAGACTTGACCAGAGATCAATCTAATAACTTCTGATTATTATGTTGCCAAATAAGTGCATTGAAACATGAAAAATAATTGCAAAAAGAGTAACTATAAACACAGAAGAGTAATGCTTATGCTTCTGGAATTTTATATGCTACAATGTTAGAACGTAATGCTTCTTTCAACTAGGCCACCTGAATAGAAAACCAAAATCTAGGTCTTCCAACACAAGCTATTAGACATTCCAGCAGCAGAAAAGGAACGTAGCCATCTAAATCTAATCCTTGTTCAATGATAATCAAAATCAACAGAAGCAAGGCATCCATAATAGTACGCATATGCATTATTATACTCAACTACCGCAGGATGCTACTCAAAACTTACTTATGCTCAGTATCCAGACTATCCCTGTATGGATAATTCGGTTATCTCCTCTTTAATATATGCCAAGAAATTGTTCTCGACAACAGAAAAGCAAAATACTCACAATTTAATCAATGACTATTATGCTATGACAAATAAATACAAATCTCATATGATAATGTGTAATTTTTCTTTTCCATTCTAGAATTTTTGAAGTGCAATCATTTTTTGCCTGCAATTATCTAATTCAATTATCAAGACCAGATCAAACAGAGTACTACACCAGAAACCAGCTCAACTAAATCATGTCCAAATAGTTTGTCTATTAAATTGAGTTCTTTTTTTTTTCCTGTAACTTTCTATGCAACCAACAAAATTAACGCAGCAAATAACAAATATTTTTTCAACAACTTTCTCAGCAACCAAACATTTGGAGAAAAACCCACAAAAATTTGAAGCTCAAGAAAGCATAAAAACAACAATAAAAGAGAGAAGCTGTTACCTGCGAAGCCAATTGAGAAGGGAATCAAAGAGACCCATTTGAAGAAAGGGAGTTATTGATGGAAAAAGATTGAATTTTTAATATAATATAAATCAATGGAACCCTAAATTGAGAAACTGAAGGAAACGAGGAAATTTGAGAGACCTTTAAAGAGAGAATCTTTGTGCAGTTTTGCTGTTGTTGTCATCGTTGTTGTTGTTGTTGTTGTTGTAATAACTGCCGTCAATAAGAATATTAAAATTTTAAGTTTAGTTCGATATGAGATAAGTTTATCACGAATTTATAAATAAAAAAAATATAATTAAAAATTAAACTATCAAACTATGAACCATTTCATAATTTTATCATAAAATTAAAAAAAAAATTTATTTATCATTATTTTTTACTATAAAAATTTTATTAAAATTTTTATAATACATTCTAATATACCATATAATTATTATATTTTTTATGAAAAAATTACATATATAATATATATCAAGAAATAATAACAACAACATCATAACTATTAAAAAAGTATATTATATTACAATTTCCTTTTATTATTAAAGATGGATCAAGATTTAAATTTTTTAACACAAATTATATTATAATATTCTAAATTGTTATTTACTAATTTAATATTTATTTTTGTGATTTAAAATAATTTGATTGATGAGTTAAATTTTTTATTTCAAATAATTAAAATGACATTATTTTAGATTATATGTTAAATTAGTAGGTCTAATATTGATAAATTGAACATAATTATTTCAAAAATCTTTATAATATAAATGTATATATAACTCTAACTCTATTAAATTATCGGTTTGATGCAATTCGGAGTAGTTCAGAATGGATTTTAGTTTGGAAAATTTAAATTCTCTGGACTTGTCCCAATAAAAATTTTCAAAAAAATTCGATTCGAAGAAAGTCAAATGGTTAATAGAAATTTTTAGCTCTAAAGATTTTCGATTCAGTTTATCGGGACAATTCAGATTATCCAAAACTCATGCTCAACCCTACTTTTGTCCCTTTGCTTTTTCCTTTTTTATGAAGTTCTTATCTTTTAATTTTATTTTATTGAATCCCTAAATTTTTATTTTTTCTTCATTGAATTTTTATACTTTTATATTTTTATACGTTGAATCCTTTTATTGAAATTCCTATATTTTAACATTAATCTAGTTAAACCTTTATAAAATATATAATTGACTCTCTATATTTTAAATTATGCTAATTAAATCCTCACAAGTTTTATTTTTTAGCCATTTAAATCCATATTTTAAAATTTTTTATCTTAATTATTAAAATCTTAAAATAATAGTCTTTCATTATTTTCTTATATAGCTAAAATATAGATTATTTATTTATAATAAATTTTTATTAATATAAAGATATATATAATCTTAATTTGTTTTAAATATGTATGATAAAAATTTAATTTAAATATATATGATAAATATTTTTTTTTATCTATTTTGATTTAAAATATCTTAATTAATCATTAGCATTTATATACCTAATTAATAAATATGTAATTTCAATAATTTTTTTTATTAAAGCAACCAAATAAAACTATGAAGAATTTATATCATTATTTTCCTATCTAATTTACCTTTAGTCATTTAGTTATAGTTTTAAACTTTTAATTTGATGAATTAAGACTTTTGTAATTCATTTACTTATAAACATATTAAATAGTATTATAAATATTTTCATATTTTTGACAATTGATAGATAAATTTAATAAATATAAGCACATGTCTCTTAATTATATGTATAATTATTGTAGCTCTAAGGTTACATAAATTATAAAATATTTGGTTATTAAAAAATGGGTGGAGATTTTTGCACTCCACTTATTTATAAATGTACTCCATATTTGACTTTTTATTAATTTAAATGACATAGTTACCCTTATTTTTAAATATCTTTTTTATTAGTTTATACAACATTTAAATTTTTAATGTTTAATTGTTTTAATGTATTAGTTATTTATTTATTAATGTTCAATATACATTGAGTGTTAAATATAAATTTAATTTTTTATATTACAAAAAAATATTAATATTTATAGGTTATTAACTAAATAGTGTAAATTATCATAGGATAAAAATTTTGAGGATTTCATTATTTAGTTATATTTTTTTATTGATTTTGAGGCATTTTAAATTATTTGAATATATTTTTTGTGATTTATTTCAATACAATAAGTTAATATCTAAAAATTATCCGTATTGTATATTTAATACAAAAATTTAAATATATAATTTATTTTCAAAAACTCAATATTTAGATTATAAAATAAATAATTAGAGAATTAATTATATTGATAATAGATTACAAAAGAAAAATAAATACTATATGTTTATATGAATGAGTTTGATAATTATACAAGGATATATTTAATTTTTTCCATAAAATAATATTTATTACAAAAAATATATTTGCAAAGTAAAATAATTTATAAAATAAAAAATTTATAAAAGTGCTATTAAATATGATATTAAACATATTTTAATTATTAAATACCTATTTTAAATAGAGGACAACTCTGTTAATTAAATTAAAAAATAGAAAAATTCAAATATATAATTTATCAAAAATATGTAATTTATTGAATTTAAAAAGTTAACCAAAATTGAAATTACACTTTTTTGTAAAAAATTTATTTTTGAAATTATTTTGCTTTATAAAGACATATTTATTTTTTTATAAAGAATTTTATTTTATGAAAAATTAAATATGGCATTATTTCTCTTTTATAAACTAATAACAATATAATTGATTCTCTAATGATTTATTTTATATTCTAAAGATTAATTTTTTTGAAAATAAATTATATAGTTAAATTTACATATTAAATATACAATAGAATTAAATTTTTAAATATTAATCTATTGCATTGAAATAAATCTTAAAATATATATCAAATAATTAAAAAGTACCAAAATTAATAAAAATTTGTAACTAAGTAATGAAATCCATCATGCTTAAATTTTTTTTAAAAAATTTATATTTTTTAATTAATAACTTGCAAATATATATTAATGTTGTTATTTTTATTTTTATTTTATCTTTTCTTTTTCAATATAAAACTTTAAGTATTTATTTAAAAAATTAATAAATAATGTACTAAGATAATTAAATATAAAATATTTAAATGTTGCAATATCTAATAAAAAATTATTTAAAAATAAGAATAATTATATCATTTAAGTTATTAAAAAGTTAAATAAGGAGTGCATTTATAAATAAGTGGAGTGCAAAAATCCTCACCCTGTAGAAGAAGGTACGGAGAATTTTATAATTTGAATTCAAATACAGTTTCATTTCAAAAAAAAAGTAAACTTATAATTATTATTTTGCATTCCTTCCTTTTTTTTTTCAACGTACAATAGAAGGAAGAGAGAGTGGAATTCAAATCTGAATTCTTAGGTGCTATACGAGAATCATTCAACCACTAAATTGGTGCTCATCGGCTATTTTGAATTCCTCCAGTCATGAAGAATTTGCTAAAAAATGAATTGTTAATGTGTGGAAACATGTTATGACAAATAATAAAAGGTATTTTGAGTAAAAATATTAAAATTTTTATTTAAGAACTTAATCGATGAAATAAAAATGATTTAAAAAGTAATAAATATTTAATATGTGATGTATATCAATTGACTTTTATGTATAATAGTTCGTCATTTCCGTTGTAAAAAACACTAAAATTATTGAAAATCATGATTTTATGAGATTAAATTAATATCTTACATGCATTAATTAATTGATTTTAATAATGAAACTAAGATATTCAGAATTAAATTTTTTTGTTTGACAATATGAAATATCTCACTCTTATCCTTTTGGTGGCTTGAATTTGAAGGTTGCTTCAGGAAACATCATGAAAACAGAAAAATAAATAAATAAATAAACATAAAAAAAAAAATAAAGAAATGATTAAGCACACACATTGCTTTTGGCTACCAACGTGAACCCCACGCCCAACAGCGTCTGGTGGCAGCCATCATATGCATAGAATCCATAATATATTCATAAAAAAAATATATAATTTTTCTTCTTGTTATTAAAGAATTGAAGTGGGGAGGATCATTGTAGAGTGTAGTTAGGAATTCTTTTTTCTGGTAATTGATTTGCTCGTGCCATGGATTGCGTTTGGAACAAAAATTTTGTTACCTAAGCTATCACATTTTCTTTTTTTTTAAAAAAAAAGTAGATTTGGGTACATAAGAAAAGGGAGGCAATAGCCAGCCAGCCTGCCTGCTTAAGCCTGGATGACTTCCCATCTAGCCATGCGGGCGTGACATTTGTAGGGTGAGAGTTCAAATTTTCCTCCCCTTACTCATAAAAATGTAATGTTAAAAAAAAGAAGAAGGCAATATAGTAAAAAAAAAAATATTAATAATTATTAAAATTAATTAGTAGAGAGTTGTTTTCACTTAAGCGCAGTTCGAGTTTTGATGTATGCAATTGTGTTGAATTAGACAATTTTTGAACAGGTGGTTAAAAAAAAAAAAGAGAGAGACAATGCCAAAGAAGACCAAGGCATTCCACTTTTCATGGAGCATAAATAAGTTTTTTTTTTCCACTAAAAATCGCTTTAATCATGTGATATAAAATCAATCATTTATGGGTTAAAAAAATTTGGAGAAATATAGTGTAAAAATATTTGATAGTGAATGCATATGCATTTTTATTTAAGATGTGTGAATAAGTGGATGAAGTTTAAATAAAATTGATTTAAGTTGAGGTAAGAATTTAAGATTTCAAATTCCATACGTGGGAACACTAACAATTCATTTTTTGATTGATTTTTTTTGAACTAGTATAAATGTTGATTGATTTTGCCAGTGAGATATATAGGGGAGGACATAATTCTGTTAATCAAATTATAGAATATACCCCTTTATATGGGTTTTTAACATCTATAACAATAATAAAATCAATTATATAAGTTATCCAATTTATTGGTTAACTAATTAAACTGGTTTAATTATATCGACTTTCGAATATTTTATTTATAACAATTCTTAGTATCAAATCCACCATAAAAATTACACACTTCTTATTTTTAAATTATTTAAAAAATTGGCTATAAACCTCTTATTTTATAATAAGAACAAAAAATTATATTACTAAAAATCAAATCATTTCACATTTATTTTTTCATTAATTAACATAAATTTTATATATGAATTTTAAGTGATAAAAATTTTATATTCTATCACTACGGAATATACACATATATATATAACTTTTAACTCATATTTTTTATATATATGATCGGATTGGTAAATCATTGTTTTATAAAATTAGAAGACTAAACTAAACCATTATTTATCAAAGCGATTTTAAAAACCAAATCAAAATTAAATTCACCATTTTGATTAACCTATTTTTTGAATTGATTTTTCAATTTTTATCAGCAAATCGTTTTTTTAGTTTTATTTGCTCACCCCTAGGCAAACACTTATAATATTATACACTCATAAATAGAAATTTAAATACATTTTCTCTATTAACATTAAAACGATGGACGAGCAAAAGTGGAAAATCTTCAACTGTTATGTTTATAGTAGCTTCTTAATGTGACTTAATCCACCTAACTAGATCCAACTCCATGATGTTGTTCCACCATATGGGCTTCACGTAAAAAGCAGCAATGAGCCCTTCTTCAAGCTAAAGCATCTCCATGAATCCATGAACCTATACAGAAGTCCAAAAGTACAAGGGTCCTTGATATCACGCTAGAGTTCATATGATTTTCAGAATATGCAAAAACTTGTGCATGGATTTTCATTGTTTTCTATTTCAGTCGGATGATATAATTTATATAATTGATCAATGTTTGCACTTACATATACCGGGACATTCAGAACTTAAATTCACAGGAAACTGCGAGTATTCAGTTTGATTTGCGGCAGATCAAGCTCATAAATATCAGCTTTAGCTTGTTATGTATCAGCATTACCCGTTGCTCCCTTTCACATATTTGTGCTGGTAGAAGCAGCATTAAACTCTTTGCTTACTGCAGTAACTCCACAACTCTAATCTTGATCATCCTTCTAAGCCTTCCATTACTTCCATCAGCTCTTCCTCTAGTTGCATAGTTTCTGTTTCCTTCGACAACTGAAATTCTAGGCTAGCGCGAGCTGCCACTGCTACAATCATCCCATAAGCATCCATATGCATTCTTTTCAAGAGGACTAAGCAGGTAGCATGATCTGCTTAAAGAGTAGAGTTGCTTGATTGAGGGCTTAGATGATTGAATCTTAATAATTCAGAGGCCGTTTTCGTTCTGAACACTGATGAAATCAGAAACTCAATGAGCAAGAGAGAGTCTAAAACATCTAAAATCTCTACAAACTAGAAAAATATCTAATTCGTTGTTTTGATAGAATATTAGGAAATGGAGTTAAACACCTGATGGTCACTAAGGATGCAAGATATAAAACTCGTCCTTGTGTCTGCTTCAATTGCAGAATCTCCAGCAGTTTTTGCACTTCTCTCGGTTAGCTTGATACGTTTCTTCATAAAAAGAACACAAAAGTCTCAATTAGAAAGTATAATCAAAACAAAATCAAACAGCAATAACAAACAAATACCCATGTTTGGTTTTTACATAAAACCAAGAAGAGGGAGAGAGGAACAATATAATGCTCTTGTATTTAGTCTCAATTCTTATAGCAAATGCAGGTCTAATTCAACAAGCATTGATAAATTTTCCTGCATTTTCTCAATAATCAAATAAAGAATAAGCATAAATTATCAGCATCAGAAAATAGAAATGGACTTGCCTTTGCAATGAAATAGAAACCTGTGAACCTTGGGTCATCCATAATAAAAGACACAGTGCCATAAAGAAGACCAACAGTATAGTTAATATCACTGGCCTCCTGCCACAGCCTGATGGTGAATGGACAAGCAAACTAGAAGACTGGAGAGGAAGGAGAAGTAGAATTTAGCCGTAAAGGAAAATGGGAATCCTTGATTGAGTTCTGATTTTGCAAAGTTGTTGGTAATAGAGTCCAATATTTCAGATTTTCTGAAGTGTATGTCTTTCTCAAATCTGAAAAAAACAAGCCAATGGTTTCCTGCGTTCTCGACCAATTTGGAACTATACCTCACTTCATGAGCCATACGGAATGCCTTGGAGAATTATCTCAATTTCCAGTTTCAATCAAACTTTGCCCTGAAGGCTTGATCAGTCTTTGGCCTTCTATTTGTTTTCTCACCCTGACTGCATCCTCCCATCTTCCAGCTCTAGCATATATATTTGACAATGTCACATAATGGCCTGCACATTCAGGTTCCAAGCGGATTAGCTGTTCAGCAGCAAGCTTTCCAAAGTCAACATTTTGATATGCTCTGCATGCAGCTAGTAGAGCTCCCCAAATGGACTTATCAGGTTCTATAGGCATTTTGTGAATAAAACTAACAGCATCCGCAAACTGACCAGCACGTGCTAGCATGTCAACAATACAAGAATAATGTTCCATTCTAGATGCTATAGCATAGTCTTCTTTCATGCTGTGGTATAGTTTAAGCCCCTCAGCCACAAGACCTGAATGACCACAAGCTGATAACACAGAAGTGAATGTCATAGAATTGGGGCGAAGGCCTGATTGAATCATCTCTTTCATAAGTTCAACTGCAGCCTGGCCATGCCCATGCATGCCATATCCTCCAATCATTGTGTTCCATGAAACTATATCTTTGACGATCATGCTAGAAAATACAGAATATGCCGATCTAATGCATCCGCACTTGCAATACATGTGTATCACTGCATTCCAAACTGCAACAGCTGAACTGAGACTGCTGCTTTTTCTGACATAGGCATGAATTTGGTTCCCATATTGTAAACCACAAACTGGTAAAATGGTGGATATTGTTGTTTGATTATTCTTAATGTCCATTCTTTGCATTTCACTAAAACATTCAATTGCCAGTTTCCCCAACTCTAGTTCAACAAAGCCAAGAATCATAGCATTCCAAGTAACAACATCAGATTTGTCCATCAGTTCAAACACATTCCTAGTATCCTGAATTCTACCACATTTGGCATACAATGTGATCAAAGCAGCACCAGTTGAACTATAAAATGTATGGTTAGTATCCATTTTTATCCCATAACCATGGATTTCTTTCCCGTTTCTCAAAGAACCAAGGTGCCGGCTTGAGATAAGGACACTACACAGACAATCTACATCAGGGTAAACAGCTCCTCCGGCAACCATATTTTTGAATACCCCCAATGACATTTTGTGCTCTCCAATCCTAGAACAACCAGAGATCAAAGTGGTCCAAGAGATGATATTAGGCTGATCAATCTGTTTAAAAACTTCCCAGGCTTCATCAAAACGACCCATTTGACAATAGGCATCCAGCAAGGTATTCCAAGTCACAACATCAGGTTCCAAACCATCAAATTTCAAACAACTTAAAAGCTCCACAGCAAAATCTAGCAACTCATTAGATACATACCCTGAAATCATTGAATTCCAAGACAGCAGATCCCTCTCCCTCATTTCCTCAAAGACCAACCAAGCATTCCTAACATTCCCACATTTTACATACATATCAATCAATGAATTGCAAACTTGCAAATTACTTTCAAACCCACAAACAATAGCATCTTTATGGATCCAAATCCCACCTTCCAACCACAACAACTGAGCACAAGCTCTTAATACTTTTGGAAACACATAGTTATCAGGCAACACTCCACTAAATTTCATGAACCCATAATTCTTTACACAGTTTTCATACATTCCATGCCTCAAGTAAAACCCAAAGACCGCGGTCCAAGCGTAAACATTAGGTTGCGACATTTTATCAAACAGTTTATGAGCAGAGGTCGAATCATCACAATCTGCATACATTTGGATAAGCTTGGTGAGAGTAAAGCGGTCTTTATGTGACCCAGATACTGTGATTTGTTGGTGAATTTGCTGACCTGGGTTTAGTGATCTGGAGATGCTGCATAGCTGAAGTAAATTTATAAGAGAAACAGGTCTGTGATTTGCATGCACGTAGAGGAAAAGATTGTTTCTTTGGCCCATAAGCAAATTTCCAAGTTCAGGGTTTATTGTTATTAATACAGTGCTTCTATCGATTCAAAAGAAATACAGTGCTTCTATGCAAGGTCACGTTGTGTCGTTTATCAGCACAGGCTTTGAATGCATTTGAAACACAGACATTAAACGACATCCTGTTGGGTGTACAATGTGTCACAAATAGATTTTTGCCTACAACACTAGAATGTCGTACCAAATTATTGAATTAATAAGTAACACATAATTTAGGTATAATACATGTATTACAATCAATGGGGCCTAAACTAAATAGTCTAGATTGAGATCTTAGGACTCAAAAGTTTTTGATTCGAACCTCGTAGCATAAAAGTCTTAGGTTAATAGTAATGATAAAAATTAATAATTATAATGTTATTATAATATATATAAATAATTTATACTTAAGTCGCTATTGAGGCAATTAAGTTCAAATAAAAATATATATTATATAATTTTAAATATAAATATCAAACCGTATAGAGTTAGTGTTAGCATAAAGGTCCCAAGTCACATCTAAGTCTAAGATGACAATTATTTGCTAAGGTTTCACTACATAGGATATCTCAAGATTGGATTCATTTGGTGGAAAGAAATACCATATGATGTTTTAGAATTATGGCAATGTTTTATTTTTATATTTTTAACATTAATACAAGAGTTAAAATGCAACATTAACTATAATTTAAATTCAAAATATAGTTAAAAAAAAGTTGAAATTAACTATATAGGGTGGTTCATATGGAAGAGCAGAAGTGTGTTTATTTTTAATAGAATAAATTCTAATCCTGTTAAAGTTATTAATTTTGCGACCACTCTTTTGTTTGAATTTTTTAATGCTGAATCTCAAAAGGAAGGTGATGACAGGTTATTGGAGACTGTGAGGTAAGCTCGATCCTACAAGATGAGGAAGGGAGACGTTAGATGGTTATCGGCAGTGCCACTCCAACACTCAAATTAGAGTGTGTCCAACTGTGAAGAGAAAGATAAAATGGGCTAAGTGTTTGGATGTCCTACCTCTCTCTACCTTTTCCTATTCCTTTTATTTGGGAGCTTGGCTTGCTCACTAAGTCTTGTTTGGGAGATCGTTCCTGGGGTGAGTAGCTTAGAGGGCGAGCGCCAACAGCTTTTGTCATTGGTGTGGCATTAGCTAATGCACGCCTTATGGGCCATTTAATGCAAATGAGGTCACTCTTGGAGGCTGTGTTCGGCTTTCCCACTTAACTGAAAGTTGGATTATATCGATGGACCGAGTTGGGTGAGACTTAATCTTCACCGCAGATTTACTGATGGTCACTTGGTTAGCCAATTATGTGTGGTCTACTGGTTATTGCGGGTCTATCTATTATAGAAGGCTTAGTTCATGGAAGTGCAAAATATGACACAAAAGATGCATGGAGCCCCCTTAAAGAGGGCTTCATTAAATTCAATGTAGATGTTGCTTTTAAGCCTAATTCTTTTATTCCAGGTCTGACGGTGGTAGGAAGAGACTGGAAGGGCAAAATAGTGTATGGAAAGACTAATCTTTTATCAATGTAAACTCTTGGGCAGCTGAGTCAGAAGCTTTAAGGATGAGAGTTGTTTTTGCTAGCTCTCTTGGCTGCAATAGATGTATTTTTAAAACAGACTATTTCATAAATATTACTTCTATTAAGAGAATCTCAAGTTACATCTCTATCAGTAGAGTAAAGTCTATGTATGTACAAGAGGATAAGAAAATAAAACTAAGGTCGTCTATTACAACTAGCTAAAGAATATAGCTGGCATAATACTATTGATCTGTTTCACACTCCCCCTTAAGAGGAGAATGTATATTAAGAATGCTCATCTTGTTTAACAAAATATGAAATTGATTAGGATGTAAGGCTTTTATGAATATATCAATAATTTGTTCTTGAGTCTTCAAGTATATAGGCTTTATCAGTCCCTCTTTGATCTTCTCTCGAATAAAATGACAATCCATTTTAATGTGCTTTGATCTTTCATGGAAAATAGGATTGTTGGACAGATGTATGGTTGACATGTTGTCACAGAATAAATCCACAGCCTCTTAATGTTGAACCTGCAAATCTTTTAGTAAATACAAAATCCACATGATTTCACAGGTTATAGTTGCCATGGCCCTATATTTTGCCTTTGTAGAACTCCTAGAAACCACTATTTGTTTCATAGATTTCCAACTTACAAGAGAGCTTCCAATAAACACATAAAAACCTATTAAAGATTTTCTTGTTTCTTTACAACTTCCCTAATCACTATCAGTAAATGCCTTCAATTGTAAAGTAGACTTTGCTGACATAAACAACCCTTGTCCTGGTGCTGCTTTCAAGTATTTTTAAACTTATAAGTAACTTCAAGATGAACCAAGGAAGGCTTGTCCATAAATTGTGTAAGCACATGTATACTGTAGCAAATATAATGTCTTGTGACAATCAAATATAACAACTTTCCCACTAGCTGCCTGTTATGAGTAGGATCTTATAATAAATTATCTTTTCTATGAGTTAATCCATGATTCACTTCTATAGGAATTCTGCCAGGTTTTGCACTTAAGAATCCATATTCTTCTAATAAGTCCAATGTATATTTTCTTTGACAAACAGAAATTCCAGCCTTTGATCTATCAATTTCCAGGCCTATAAAGCATTTCAAGTTTCCAAGATCTTTCAGTTTAAAATACGAGTTGAGAAGTGACTTGAATTCTTCAACCAAATCATCATTTGAACTTGCTATAAGAATGTCATCTACATAAATCAAAATTGCTTTGAAATTCTGATTTTCATGCTTTGTATATAATGAACATTTTACTTTAGATTGATAGTAACCATTTTTCATCAAGCAATTAGAAATTTTTACATTCCATTGTCTAGAGGCCTGCTTTAATCCATATAAGGATTTTTGCAATTTGCAAACCAGTTTTAATGGTTTTCCAGATTCATCACAAGTTGATGTCTCCCCCTGAAGCTGAAAACCATAAGGAATATCCATGTAAACAGTTTCAACTAAGTCATCATTTAAAAAAGCATTATTGATGTCCAATTGAGAAAGAGACCAGCCCTTATAGCTGCCAAAGCTAAAAAAAATACGAACAGTAGAGTGCTTAGCGATAGGACTGAAAGTTTCTTGATAATTAAAACCTTGGCGTTGAGTGTAGCTCTTAGCAACTAAGCGAGCTTTATACCTACCTACGGACCCATCAATATTAAATTTAATCTTATAAACCCATTTGGAACCAATTGCATATTGCCCAATAGGAAGAGGAACTATAACCCATGTGTTGTTGGTCACTAAAGCATCAAGTTCTTCTTTCATGGTAGCACACTAATGATTAAATTGGATAACTTGAGAATAAGAATTAGGCTCTAAAAGAGAAGAAATAAATAAAGTGAAATGTTAGTGTGTAGGGGAAAGATGAGCATATGACAAATAATATTAAATTGGATGAGAGGTACTACAAACAGTAGTAGAAGTTAGAGAAGAAGAAGAAGAAGCATGAAGAGAATGGTGATAATCTTGCAAATAGCTTGGTAATTTAATATATTGAGAACTCTTTCTAGTAGGAACAATAGGAATAGTAGAAGAGTCATTAGAAATAAAAGGAACAGATGGAGAAAGAGGAATATTGACAGAAATAGGATTAGAAAGAGAAGAAGAAGAAGCAAAATTGGAAGGATCATGAGCAATATCAAAGGAGGAAAATTCAGGTGACACAAGATTAGAAAGTAGAGAAAGTGATGAAGAAGAATGAAAAGGAAAAATATTTTCATGAAATTGAACATCATGAGAAACAAAGACAGTTTTGGATTCTAGATCATACAACTTATAACCTTTAATGCTCAAAGGATAACCAATAAAAACACATTGGCTAGATCTAGAATCAAATTTATTTCTATGAACCGGAATAGAAGAAGCAAAACATAGAGAGCCAAACACACGAAGATGATGATATGAAGGAAGTTTGTTAAACATTTTTTTGGTAAGGTGTTTGGTTGGAAAGCAAAGGTGATGGAATTCTATTGATAATATGAGTGGCTGTCAAAACAACATCACCCCAAAACAAAGAGGGCAAAGAGGATTGAAATAAAAGAGCCTTTGCAACATTAAGTAAATGTCTGTGTTTACGTTCAATGACACCATTTTGCTGAGGTGTATATACACAAGATTTTTGACGAAGAATTCCTTTTTCAGCATAAAAACTAACAAGGGCAAATTCAAGACCATTATCTACCCGAATTTGTTTAATACTGATGTGGAATTAATTAAGAATGAGAAAATAAAATTGTTTAACTAGATGAGATATTTGGGATTTATATTTCATAAGAAAAACCCTAGTAGCCTTGGAAAAATCATCAACTGTGGTAAGAAAATAGTGATTTTCATTTAGATCTAGATGAACATAAGGGCCCCATATATCCATATGAATAAGCTCAAAACAAGAAGAAGTAGTAGGAACATGAATAGGAAAAGGTAATAGCTTTTGTTTAGCTTTATGACAAACAATACAAGTAGAACAATCATACAATGGTAAATTAGGAAGTATAGTTTTGATCAATTTAAGTCTATCATTTGAATGATGACCTAAGCGATCATGCCAAGTAGTAAATGAAATAATACAGACAAATTTGGAAAAAGAATTGCAAGGAATTAAAGCTGAAGGAGAAACTGATGAAACAGAAGAGTGGTGCTGAATGTGATAAAGACCTTTGACCATTTTTATTGGTCCAATCATCATCTGAGATGAGAGGACCTGAATAGCACAATGATTATGAAAACAAGTAAGAAAATGTTTCTTATTCTGCAATAACTTACTGACAGAAATAAGATTGAAAGAAAAAATGGTACTAATAGGACCTTCTCAAGGACTAAAGAAGGCACCAAAGTAATTATGCCTACATGAGTGACTTTTGCATTTAAACCATTTGGCATTTGTACAACACAATCACTAACAAGAATGCAAGAATAAAAAAATTAGGGTGAACAAATAACTTGATTTGTTGCACCAGTATCAAGTATAAAAGAAAATGCATCTATTATATATAAAATAGAGTGATTTGTAGCAGTAAAAACAGAAGAATTGACATATATAGTACTTGCCAAATTAATGAATGACTGGAAAGGAGGTGAGGAGGTAGTACTAGAGGTAGAAGAGTTACCAATTTGACTATTAAACAACTAAATGAGTTGTTGAACTTGAGCTTGAGACAAACTTATCTGAGAATTGACAGTTCCAATATCAACTGGACCATATGAACTAGTGTTAACTTGAGCTACTTGATTAACAATGCTAAGATTTTGCCCAGGTCTAGTTCGTAGCTTAGTAGTCTTGAAATTGGAAGGAAACCCCACTATCTGGAAACATTTTTCTTTTGGATGTCCAGATTCCCATAATGAGTGCAAACCACATCAAAATAGCAAATATCTTTGTGATGACTAGCTTAACCACATTTGGAACACAAAATATTTAACTTACTCTTCTTGACAGCCATAATAGCAGATTTAATGAAACTATGAGTTTTGGCATGAAAAACCCTTTGAGACTCCTCACAAAGTACCATACTATAAGCTTGGTCCAAAGAAGGAAATGGTTTCATAACAATAATATTGGACCTAAGAGCTTGAAAGCTGTCATTGAGACCATTTAGAAACCTAAACACATAATCTTTTTGCTGTAAATCAATATAGTGCTGAAAACAAGCCTGATTACATGAACGAGAGTGATAATGAGGTAAAACCCTGTAACTCTTAAGCTCTTCCCAAACTGCATTCAATTCAGAAAAATAGGAATCAACATTATTTGTACCTTGAGTAATTGTGGTAAGTAATTGCTGCAAGTGACAAATCCTTACTTTGTCTGGTTGAGAGAAACGTTGATTTAAGGTTTTCCAAATCATAGAAGCATCATTCATATAGAAGAAGTTTGAAGCAATTGAAGGAGAAATTGATCGTAATAGCCAAGTCACAAGCAAATCATTGTAACGATTCCAAGCAAGAAAGCTTGAATCATTTTCATTAGCTTTTGAAATAGTTCCATCAAGAAATCCTCTTTTATTTCTGATAGAAACTGCCAACAAGAATGATCGCTTCCATGTAGCAAAATTTATTGTGGTTAATTTAGGAGTAACAATAACACTGCTATGATTTTCAGAATGGTGAATAAAGAAAGGAGATGATGTATCATCATTTGGTGAGATCTCTGAAGAAGAAGTTTTAGATCCAGTGACGGTTACCATTTTCATAGGAAAAGAAATAAAAAAAATGGTTGAAAAATGTGATTAGATTAAGAAATTAAGACAAATTTTTGTAAAAGCAAACTGAGACAAACAAAAATATGTAATTTTCTCACAGAAGAGATCAAATTTTAGAAATGGATTAAAGTTGTTTGGTTGCCTAGAAAATAAGAGAAAATGAAGGAAAAGAGCAAAACCTGCTCTAATACCATTTCAAAAATATTACTTGTATTAAGAGAATTTCAAGTTATATCTCTATCAGTAAAGTAAAGTCTATAAATATATACAAGAGGTTAAGAAAATAAAACTAAGACCGATTATTACAGCTAGCTAATGAATACAACTGGCATAATATTATTGATCTATTTTACAGACTCCTTAGAGCTGTTTAATGCTATATCATAGACCTCTCATCCTCCATGAGATATTGCAGCTATCACTAATTTTTTTTTTTTGAACAAACTTGGTTGTTTTGTAAATTCTTCTTTTTAAGTGGATCAGTAGAACTAGTAACAAGGTAGGAGATTAGGTTGCACCAACTTGCTTGTGTAATAGGCTACCTTCTGACTGGTTCTATAATGTTCCTAGGGACCCTGTATCTCTTTGCTTATTTCAGTAATATTATTATGTTCAATTTCGCCACCAAAAAAAAAAAAATCAATCTGCTGAAAGGTTGCCTCCTAGATTCAAACGGATTTACTGATTCAAAATAAGGATGTCACACTTGTACTCTACTATAGGTACATTTGCATACATATTACATTGCATTTATATATATATATATATATATATATATTGGTTGAGTTTAAGTATAAGCTCGTATACATGGTTAGGCTAGTGTATCAGGATAAGCCATGACTTGTGCTTGATCGAAGAGCGAGAATTTTTGAAATTTGATGCAACTCAAAATGAGTAAAATTATGAGAATAAAAGGGATTAGGATTTAAAAATAAAATAAAGAGTGAGATTTAAAAATTTTAGGATGATTTGAACTCAATTGAAACAAATGGACGTGCTAAAATGCACAATTGAAAGCTTGAGGTTTAATAGAGGAGAAAACCATTTCATTAAGGCTTAAAATGGGTATTTCACCTTTAATATATATCCAAATATTATCTAGATCCTTCTAAATTCGTGGATGATTGCTTTTGTGTGAATGTGTTAAGGAACATAGAGAATAAACATCATTTCCTTAGAAAAGAAAAGAGAAGAGAGAAAGAGAGAGAACTAGGGGCTGCAAACTTCTTCAAAATTTGGCTTACTTTTCAAGTTCAATTTGATGGTATCAAGCACTTTTCAGGCTTTGATCTTCCCGTTTAGAGGTTTTTGTAATTAATTGGTAAGTAATTTATGAGTTTTTGGTTGAATTGAGTTAGGTTTTCCATGCTGCAGATTTTGGGTTTTATATGTCTGGTTTGATAGTCTCAGTATTATGATCATAACTTGAGTTATAGAGCTCAAAATTGAGTGTT
>CATIWM010075395.1:0-20210 GCA_949671775.1 Mallotus repandus
TTTTTAATTGTTATAATTTTACTCGTGCAAACTCATCCTTTAGGCACTGAGAATAACTAGATCTTGAAATGGGGAGACAACATTTACTGTCAAAGTTAAGCTCCTTGAATCTTCCTCTCCTTAAACAAGTCATAATAAAATTTTGCCTTGCCTCACAAAACTTTCATAAATAATATAATTTTTGCTTTTCTTTTTTAACTGATATGGTATGGTTAGGTGTTGATATATATATATATATATATATATATATGCCACTATTGTTTGAAGGAGGCCACCACTAACAATTTAGAAAAAAATAAACATTAAATAGTTTAATAGCATTATTTCCTTTAAAGCATTATACAGGTTAAACATTTATTCTTATCTCCTTTTTTAAAATAAAATTGAATAGTCTATTAACATTATTTCCTTTAAAGTATTATACGGATTAAACATTTACCCTTATCTCCTTTTTTTTTCGAAAAAAAAAGAAAACAATTAAATTGTTCATAGCATCATATCCAATTAGTTTTCGTTTATATATATATAATTTTTTATATAATAATCTTCAATTTTAGTAAACATTGCCTTGATCGGTCAAATTCTTATTATAGCTATAGCAGAAGTAACTTATATTAGATCCTCTACTTAAATGGCAAAAAAATAAAAATCGTCAATTTTAAGTAACGCAACACCGACCTAACAGAACGACATTAATAAAGTTGAAATCAATACATACTATGAATATTCAAGTCTTTAAATAGTTGTGGTTTGATCAGACGTTTTTTTCTTATTTATTTTTTTTTATTAATATTTTCCCACGTGTCACCAACATCGACCGGTGCTAGCCAACAGGAAAAGGAGGAAAAGTTCAAGAATCTTCTTCTTCTTCTCGCACTTTGACATTTCAAGGAGAAATAAATAATAACTAAATGACCATCATGCCCCTCAAAGTCATGGAATTTAGACATTATTCCTTATTTGGTATAAATTCACTAAAAAATCCATTTTACTTACAATTAAATTCTTACTAACGAAGTCTATTTAATTTAAATAAATATTTTTAACAAATGCATTCAATAAAATATTTTAATAATTTTTTAAAAATTTAAGTTAATATTTATATAAAAGTTAAAAATTAAAATTGAAAATGATTACATAAATTTTATATTTAAGTCAAACACAATCATTTAAATTTATAAATAAATTTTATAAAATTTTAAAAATTTTATTTATACTAAACAGAATCTATATGTCAAAACTCTAATTAAAAAAAAAAAACTAACACTTTTTATAATCAAAATTATAATCGTTAAAAAAATTCTATAAAAACTTATTTATTTTAGTCAAAACTAATTGCTAAAAGTTTTGATTATTATATCTAATCAATTACAAAATTAATATATATTTAATAAGTATATATTAAATCATATATATAAAAAATTAAAAATACAATAAGTACTTATATCAAAATTTATTAATTTTACTAAAACAAAATAAATTATTTACTGTTAAAAAGTTTATTTATTATTATAATTGAACTATATTAATTATATTTTCAAACTATACAAAAAGCTAAAGTAATTATTTTGAGATAAAAAATATTATTCTTTGATAAAATCTCAATTTTTTTTAAATTATAATTTACCTAATAAAAAAAAGCCACAAAAATGCTATATAAATAGTAATTGAAAACTAAAAATGGGGGCAATCCAGTCATTTTATAGAAAGCGCATCGCAGCCAGGAAATCACGCGACCTTTCTTCAATTTTCTCATTCTATTAACCAATCGCTTCTGCTCTCTTTCTTTCAAAAAAGAAAACAAATAAAAAACCTAACCCTAGCAACCATTGCATATAGCGAGGAAGATTTTCATTAGATCAAGAAAATGGCATCGTTCGATCAAGCACCTCCCGGCGATGTAAAATCCGGCGAGAAGATCTTCAAGACTAAGTGCGCACAATGCCACACCGTCGACAAAGGCGCCGGTCACAAACAAGGTATGCGTTGATGTGTATATACATGTATTTGGTTCTATGTTTAATGTTTGGATCTGATTTTGGTTTAAATCTTTTTGATTGAATGTTTTTGTTTATGGATCTGATCTTCTTGTTGTTGTTGATGGATCGTTAGGGCCGAACTTGAATGGACTGTTTGGGAGACAATCAGGAACAACTCCTGGATATTCTTATTCTACTGCTAACAAGAACATGGCTGTTCAATGGGGAGAGAATACGCTCTATGATTATTTGCTTAACCCTAAGAAGGTACTGTGTGAATGTGATTATTATTTTATAAAATTCGTCTTTTCTTAATTAGTTGATTGATTAAAATAATTGATTGAAATCAATTGAATTAAAGAGTTGTGGTTGCTCATAATTTGTATGATTTTGTGAAATTAGCTCTTTTGGAAATTTAAATTTTCTGCAATTTGTTATATTGGGGACTGGTCTTTCCATTGTTAGATTAGATGCTGGAAGAGTTTATTGGAATTGTTGGATTGGATGACTTAATTTTTTCTTTGCAAAGAAGATGAGCTTTAGTAATTCA
The DNA here is from genome assembly GCA_949671775.1 of Mallotus repandus. Lineage (NCBI taxonomy): Eukaryota > Viridiplantae > Streptophyta > Magnoliopsida > Malpighiales > Euphorbiaceae > Mallotus > Mallotus repandus. Next base: position 2,530 of record CATIWM010075395.1, read on the forward strand.
ATTGGATCCGTAGTATATGATTATATATGGTCGTATTTATTATTTAAGGATTTATATATGATCTTATTTATTATTTAAGAATTGTGTGGTATTACCTGTTTGATGCTGGTGCAATTGTGTGATGACTTTTCTCAATTTTCCCAAATATGAATTTGATTTTATTTTTCTACACTAATTGTGCATTCAGAACCATTATAAGTGTTTGATTAATTTTTTAGATTGCACAGAATACACACAGTTGAAGAGCTTTTTGTAAATATTTGAACATGTTTATAATACTTGTTTGCTTCTGGTTTTTCTTTTGTGCAGTACATCCCTGGAACTAAGATGGTTTTCCCTGGATTGAAGAAGCCCCAGGACCGTGCTGATCTCATTGCCTATCTGAAGGAAGCTACTGCTTGATCATTTTGATTAGTATGGCTATTTTTAGCAAATGATTTGTCACATTTATTGGTTCTCCCAAAACAATTATTTTGTTCAAAGGATGAGGAAACTATCCACTTATGGAATAATACAGATTAAGGCTTGAAGAAGCTCTTTGTTTTGAGAGTAGAGATTAGGGAAAAAATTTGTGTTAAGACCCTTTTCATGAGGCATTTCATGAAACCTGGATTTTTGTAGCTTCTCATATTATCTGCTGATATGTCGGTTGTTATGGATTTTAAATTATATAACCTGTTCTGTGAAATGAATTTTGTTAGTAGAATCATAATCTTTGTTGCATTTGCCTACTAGTTGTTAGCTGTGTATATTGCAAGGTAAGTTCTGGTTATTAGATTATGATTGTTTTTCTAAGATGTGCTTTATGAATCTTCATGTTAGTTGATTTGATGGATGAGCATTGGTTCTTTCTATTTGTAGCGGCCTCTCGTTGAGTTCCTTTTATAGTGAACGATTTTTAAAGTATGTGATGATTCTCTCTCTTGAATGTAGTGTGTTATAAACTTAAAACCCATCATTATGGTGTTCCAGCTGCTGATTTTTATTTTTATTTTTTGCGGTTCTTTTCATTTCTGAATATAGAGGGTTATAGGAATTGTAATTTGATTTCTTTCGTTGCAAGGCAAGCTAGACACATGTTGGTCATAATACTTGCAGTCTAGGGTATGAATTACAGTGAACCATTTTTGTTATGTGCATGATTTTGCAGTGATATCCTTTTGGATTGTCTCAGAAGGTTGGTGTTAGGAATAATAGTGCGATGAAGTATACGAGTAGGATGGTCAAAAGTACATGTATATCTAGATGGATTATATGTTGTCTGAGAAGTATGCCTAGGTTGGACTTTGTATCATTGTTGTATATACATGCTTTATGTAGATGAGGACTAGATACAGGATATGGTTTCCTTCATTAAGCAAGTAAATGTGATGAGAGGTAGTTGTACACAAGGTTCAGTTTCACTAATGAGACTGAAGCGGGGTTGTACTTCTCCAACCCTGTTGATTTGCAGGTCTAAAGAGTCTATTAATGTTCCCTAGGGCGTTCAGGTTGGTAGCCTAATTTCAGATTGTTGAAATTGAACCTTTGAAGATTGGTTTTGAAGAGAGACATAGATTGTGTGTTCAGCTGGAAGAACAATTTGATTTGTGGTTTTTCTACAATTTATGTCGTGGCATATGAACATTGTAAATATGCATGCAAGGAGGAGCCATTATGATGGTGCTTGGTCTGATGAAATCTAATTGTTGCCTTCATTTCCCTGTAATCTACCCCAGTCGAGATCGTAGAGTGTAACCTGGCCTGCTGTTTGACTTCCCTCAAAACATTTGAGGTCAATTTGTAATTTGACCATAATTATTTGTTCTCTATGGTACATTTTTTTTCCTTACCGTGTGGGGAATTCATCAGTTAAAACTGTTTATATTGGTTTATTTATCCACCAGTTACCAGACTTTAGCTCTATATCCATTGGTATCATTTATGGTTAAGCTTTTTGAAAAATCAATTTTTATTGGTCGCGCTATTGATCACGCATTGAACATTTTGAGCTTTTTAAATTGCTGGGCACCTTCTTCGGGGGTGTTTGTAGGAGCTCGTAGCTGCTAGATATTCAAACAATATCGACTTATAAAAATTTCAATTTGGAACTCTTTACCAACAGTTTTCATATATCTAAATAAATTTACTTAATTAATTTCATGTATTTAAATATAATTACTTAAATTTTTTTATCCCTTTAAATTAAATTAATAGCTATATTTTTATATGTTAATTTTTTTCTTTATATATATATACACTCAAAAACAGAACATATTAAATTATTATTATTATTATTACTACTACATTTAAGCATATCATTTTCAATATTTAAAAATTATAGATGTAAAATATTTATTAATATTAATATGTATAATGAAATACAATTTAAAATATAGATAAATAAATTATAATAAATGTGAAATTTAAAAATTTTAAAAAATTAATTAATATCTATAATAGTCATTTAACATATAAACATCAGTAACTATAAATAATTTTATTAAACACATAATATTAATTAGCAACTAGCTAACAATAATAGTTATTAGCTACTAATTAACTGCTAATAATTTAACCAAACAAGCCCTCAGAGGAAGTTTTATTCTCTTTTACCTGGTGTCAAATTGGACCGTTAGAGACTCCTTGGAAAAAGGATACAGACAATCAGAAAAAAGCTTATAACACCGTAAAACTAGCAAAATATAAAAATTATAAACAATTGTTTTTTTTAATATTAAAATCGAAGTGAAACTCTGAAAGTATTTTAATATTTTTTAAATTGGGGAAAGGGAGTCAAAAATTAAACTCTAGATCTATTGATGTTTTAATAATTTATTTACCTCTGCAAAAATTTTGAATTGTACTAAATTTATTAAATAATTAGAGGAAAATGACACAAAATTGACTAAAGTTTTTCCAAAATTTCATATAAATTTTTTATTTTTTTTTCAAAATTAATGTGACTCATCTTTCATTTTCTCCGATCTCTTGTTCTCCAAATTGAAATTTTAAATTTACAATAACCATTTTTAACTATCCTTCCTTCTTATTCTTTTTTTTTTTCCCTAACTCCATTCAGTGGCTGTCCCATTTTTTTTACTAAACATTTGCATGTTTGCAATATATATAGTCACAAACTTTAGCAGTGGAACATAGAGAAAAGGATGGTGAGAATGGTGGTTATGGCAATGGCTGCTGCTGCTAAAGTGAAGGCATTGACGACTGCCGTTGTCAGGACAGATGGTAGTGGCATGACCACAAAAATATCGGTCTTATCTAGCAAACAACCCATCATGAATCCAAGATTATGAGGCGGGCAATTGTTTATCTTCATTGTCAATGCACACTTTTAACCATTAAAATAGATTATGCATGCCTTATTTTTTATATGATGCCATCTACATCTAGTTCCACTTCCATCTACATCTAGTTCTTCTCTTCTTTAAAATAACAAGAATTCTTTTGATTCCACATTCATTTCTTGTTCACAATATTAGAAAGGTTATTTCTTATCCAAAATTCATCACCCAAATTCTAATTCCTTTAATTCCATCTGTTACCTTTTTCTCTGAATTACTTTTTGTTTGTTTGGATCTAAAATAAAATAAATTTTAGCTAAGTTCACCTATATACGCAAATCCAAGACCCAATTATATGTGTAGTTAATTAATTAATTAATTATTGCAAGAACGAAGTGGTTAGTTGTAGGTTTTGAACGTTAAGAAATGGAAGTGTGGAAGTAAGGTGGAGTCTTTAGTGAGAGACGTGTGTTAATGGACTAAGGAGCTGTTAACAAGCTGAAGATAAAGGGAGTGCGTTTCCTACACAACAAGAGAGGTGAATAATCCAACATAAGACAACTTGAGAGAACTTCAATCAACAACAATCATAAATAAATTTAGCTTTCAATCATAATTTTGGGAAAAATACGAAAAATTACCCTGTAGTTTTACGATTTTACACTTTTAAGTACGTAGTTTTTTTTGTGATACTTTTAAGTATTTGATTTAGTCGCTACACACTTTTCAGTATATGGATCTAACATTGTTAATTTCGTTTTACGTGACACCTACGTGTCAACACCACATAATGTCCATGTCATATCTATGTCATCGCTATAATGTCTATGTCAGCGCCACATAGAACGAAGTTAACGGTGTTAAACACATATACTGAAAAGTGTATAACGATTAAAACACGTACCTAAAAGTGTCACAAAAAAAACTACGTACTTAAAAGTTAAAACCGTGAAATCACATGATAGTTTTTCGTACTTTTCTCTAAAATTTTTATTTCCATTTATTGTTTATGTTTTTGTATGTTCAAACTAAAGTTTCTTTCAATGAAGTTTTTCAATAGTTTATAAATCTCCATTTAAATTCTCTTTAATGTTTTTGGTTTTCCTCATTTATATTTGACATTTTTCATTAATTTAAATTTAGCTACTTTTTCTACAGCTAGTTTAGGAACTTTGTTAATTTTCGATCGCTTAGTTTACCAACAAGTATCTGTTTAGAAATTATAATCCAAAGATTGATGAATCTCAAATTAGCTGGCACACTCAAAATTTTCAGTAAAGTGAGAAACACTTTCGCTTGAAAATCCTTGTGATACTCACTAGAAACTGAACCATAAGGACTGATTATCTACAGCTGAAGTTATAAGAATCTTTGAAAACATTGAAGATCCAAGTTCAGTTATATCTTTTTTTTTATCAATTGAATATATTAAAAGGAAGAATTACATTAAATGATCTTGAGCAACCAAATAAAAGAAAACAGGGTCAATGTTGAACCCATCATTACAAAAAGAGACAGTGGATTGGTTTTTAGCTAACCAGTCCGCTACTTTGTTTGCTTATCTAGGCACATGGCTGAACTTCACATTACCAACAATAACTTTAAGCTTTCTTATTTCATCCCAAATAACGTCCACCTCCCAAGGGGCATCCCCTACTGCTAAATTGCAGAGGTTAACTGCTGTCAAACAGTCTGACTCAATAATAAATTGTCTGTTGTTAAATCGGCTTGCATATTTTAGAGATTCCTTGATAGCAAGCATCTCCGCTTATAGAGGGGAATAACTGGTGAAGCTCCGGGTATTCAAGAAGATTATAGAGCCTCAGCTATCCCTGCATACAAAAGCAATCTTACAAATTTTCTTAATTTTTTGTGAATGAGGCATCGCAATTTATTTTCCAAACTCCTTCAGGAGGGGCTGTCCATTCATTTCTGTGAAGATGAGTAGAAGTGATGTGGTCAAACAAAGAAACGCCATTACTTTGAGTTCTGGTTTCATTAATGGCATTTCGAATCATTTTCCACTAGTAGTGAATTTTTTCCACAGTACCTCTTGAATCCTCTAGATCACCATTAAATTGCTTGAGATTTCTAACTTTCTAGACATTCCAATAGACGCCCGTGACCAATCCCAACAATTGAAAATTATTTTGCTCATCCAAAAAAATGGAAGTAGCAAGCCACCAATGATTGAATGATTGAAAACCATAGTTGCATGGGATGTACCCCAGTTGCGAAGCATGCCAGATGTGTTTTGAATGGTCACATAGGAATAAAACGTGCTCTAAGGTTTTAAGAATCATACCGCAACGGCTACACTTATTTTCAATTTACATCCTCTAAGGTTTAAAGCTGCATTTGTAGCTATTGCATTCCAAGAACATTTCCAGAGAAACATTTTTACCTTCGGAGGAACTTGGAGATTCCAAATGGAGTTCCAGACTTCATTGTTGGTAGCAGCATTACTATCAGTAGAGGGTGATAAGTCTGCACTTCTTGTTGCTTGTTTCAAAGTTTTGTAGCCGGATATCACAGAATATGGCCCCCTCTTATCATGGTGCCAAATTAGTTTATCAGATCCCATTTCCGCTCCCACATGAATCTTTTTAATGGCTTTTATCTCTTGGTTCGAAAAAAGCTGATCTAGTAATTAAGAATTCCATTCATTCGACTGGTCTGATAGAAGGTCGTTGACCATAAAAGCTTCCATATCAGTTGGTTTAGTGGAGGTGGTTTTAAAATTTGGCATGGTAGGAATCCATGGTTCTGTCCAAATTTGTATGTTAGAACCTGATCTCACATGCCATCTACACCCACTTTCGAGCACTTCTCTACCTTTTAACAAACTTGACAAGACCCATGAGGCCTTATTCCCTAGTTTCGTATCAATGAAGGAACTTGCAGGAAAGTAAATCCCTTTCAAAATCTTTGCGCACAACATATTCGAATTTTGTAAAATTTTCCATCCCATTTTTGCCAACATAACATCATTGAAGACTTCCATTTCCTGGAAGCCCAAGCCCCCTCTATTCTTAATCTCCGTTAACACCTCCCATCTCATCCAATGCATCTTCTTCACATTAATATCTTGGCTCCACTAGAATTGTCTCATATACCTATCAATGAGCTTAGTTAATCCTATAGGAATTTTAAAAATCGACATAACAAACAAAGGGAGAGATTGTAAGACTGCTTTGACCATGATGTCTCTTCCAGCTGGGGAGAGAAACTTGCTCTTCTAGTTTTGAATTCGATCGGTTATTCGTTGGAGAGGAAAATTGAAGTGGTTTTTTTGGTTTGACCCCAAGTCAAAGGCAAGCCTAAGTATTTTGAGACATAATTAGATCCTTGAATTTTAAAAAAATCATAGATAGCTTTCTTCTTTTCTATAGGCGCACTAAAATTGAACATTAGTTCTGATTTTTGAAAGTTAATTTTCTACCCTGTTGCTCTTTCATATGTCTTCAAAATGTTCTTAAAAGTATGAATCTTTAAGTATGTTGCCTCATCGAAGAGCAGAGTATCATCAGCAAATTATGAGTGAGTAAGGGGAGTGCAGTGTCTGGTAATCTTTATCCCTTTTATGTTGTCCCTCTGCTACTCTTTGATGATCAGTCTCGACAAATATTCTACAACCAAAATAAATAAATATGGTGACAAAGTGTCACCTTGCCCGATCCCTTTGTGCGGTTTGAAAAGAGGTGTCAATGATCCATTAATAGAAATAGCAAACTGAACAGATTTTACACACTGCATAAGTAAGAAAATCCATTCCCTTCTAAAGCTAAATTGGGTCAAAATTTGTTGAAGAGCTTCCCAACTTACTCTTTAGCCATATCCAATTTAAGAACAAAGAAACTTTTTCTACCCTTGAATTTGGTTCGGAGAGCATGAGTTACCTTATGATTAATGATGATATTTTCTTGAATATTCTGAACACTCACAAAGCCCGTTTGGTGAGGAAAGAAAGCAGTAGATGTCCGTTTTGATATTCTAAAGGGATATAATTGTTGGCATGATGTGAAAACTTTTAACCTTGTGTTGTATGTACTTATTGTTGACACCTTCAGTTTGGTTGGCCCGCAACGAAAGCCTAATGATGAGATAGTTTGAATTTTGAATGTAAGAGGGACCCTAAATCTTCTCTAGAATGAAGTCAAGAGCCCAAAACATCTAGCTAAGGCCCAAAGCTTCAAATCCAAGCCCAAAGCCCACTTTGACCCAAACATAGTAGCTCGACTGCCTCATCAATGAGGTGATTGCTTTTTTGCAAAGAGGCGACACCTCTTCATGGCCGACCTACTTTGCATTAAATGCATTTTTTGGCCTCATTACACATGGGGTGGACCCACATATCTCTAATCTGTAGATTTGTGCGAGAAATAAGACTTTGGAGGCCAAAAAATGAGAAAAAAGAGAAAAGCAATGATGAAAAATGAAAGGTGGATATTTGGCTTGGATTTTGGGGAAAATAAAAAAGAAAAAGTGTTGGGGGGTTAAAAAGGGGGTTGGAGCTAGTTTTTGAAGGAGGAGGTTTTGGCCATTTTAAACAAAAGGAGGAAAACGTTTTTGAGAGAAAAGAAAAGAAAAAAAGAGAAAATAGGAGAAAAGGAAGAAGAGTTTTCAGCTTAAGAATTCAAATCCTTGAGAAAGAAGAAGGAGATCTTGCATTCAAGATCATCAAAAACAATAAACTAAGCTCTGAGGGCTCAGTTAGGTGCATCAAACGTGTTCAATCAGTGAGAGCTTCCATTAGCTTTTCATTTTACTTAAAGTTTCATTTCTTGATTTTCATTACTTGTCATTAAGTTTATGATCATTTGAGAGTATGATTGCATGAAGCATTGAATATAGATTGTATATTTTGTGTATTTGCATAGAGCTTCGCTCATTTAAACTTGTTTAGGAGATTGCTTAAGTTTTAAGAAATATGTGATTTGTTGTATTCTGTTGAAGAGGCGACATCTCTTAGTGGTTGCATTGCCCCTTCATGATGTGGCGATCCTAGGTCGCGTCTTGGTCAAGAGGCAATGCATCTTCAAAGAGGCGATCCCTCTTGGCCAGAATTCTGCATGATTATGCTTTCATATAGTATGCTGATTTTGTCCATATATGTTCTTTGTTATATATCTTGTATTGCATGCAATTAGTCAATATATATGGTGTTTAATTAAGTATTGGTTTATATTCGCATAAGTATTTATGCTTATTATATGTGAAACTAACAAATTGGACTTTTCTTTCTTGATTAATCTTATATTTGTGGAAGTATTATTGCTTTTAGTTTTGTGGGATTTTAATATGATTTTCAATTAAGGAATGTTTAATTCCTTAATTAGTTCTTGAGAGTGTTGATTTTTGGTTTATTTCCCTTTTACTTTGAGTAAAATGTTGTAATCCTTAATCCTTCCCCCATTTATTTGGAATGTATGATTGTAATTCATTATTATTACTTGATCAAGTGTTGGGTTAATAAGCATGCTAAAAGGACTAATGTGCAAATTCAGTGAGATGCGTAACTGAAAATGATTGCAATTCAATAATAATAAGAAAATAATCAAATAATTAAAGATAATAAAATACAAAACATAAATGGAGGCCAACCATAAGGTTGGGTGGGCATTCAAAAGCCCATATCCAGTTTCTGAACCCGATCTCTAATAACGGCTTTTAGGAACCTCCGTGGAATTTAGTTGCTCTATAGTGTGTCCCGGCTTTCATCCGGGTGGCGACTCCATCTTCATTTTAGGCCCTAAGACCATTTTGTATTTCTTAGCAGGCCTCGAGCTTGCACAGTGCCATAGTCGCCAAATACTTAAGGGAGCGATTAACCTCGCTGCCTATAGTGGTGACTCCACTGGGGATAGAGAAACTTATTCCAATATATTGTAAATTATCATCTTTGATTATTTCCTTATTTCCCTTACATTTTTTGCATTCTGCATTCACTACACATTTTCTCACAATGAGCATAATAGTCCTGAATAAACCGACAAAAATCATTACTTTGCTGCCTAGATTTCATTCAAACCTGGTGGTGAAGTATTTGATTATGATGCTTATAGCACGTACTTATCCACGTTGCATGGACCCTTGAGTGGGGAGATGTAATGGATGTATATAGTTGTGGGAGTTGAAGGTTATTACCCTTAACTCAGCTCATGTAATGACTTAGCAACTTCTCCAGGATTTTTCCCAAACTGCATGTGTCTTATGACATATAGTAATCCTTGAAATGAAGTCCAAGCTCATTGTAAATAGACTACGACAAGTCTGGCCTTTAATGCCTACTATGGCCCATTTAGGTGGACTTTGGTTTTATTCAAAGGAATTGCTACTTTTTTGTATCGTTATGAGAGTTGTCTTGCATATGTCAGTTTTGTTATCCCCTGTTGATAAATCAAAACCCAGACAAAAAATCCTTGGAAAAAAAACTCGCCATTGAATACGTGTGTGGGAGAAATAAGGTTGGAAGGCTTGGCTATATAATTTACTTGTGCTTGTAAATAAATGATATGCATTTCATGCATATATGACATTCATTATGATTTCTCTTAAAAAATGAAAAAATGAAATAAACGCATTTTTCTTAGCCATAAGCCTCTCCTTGTTTAGAAGTAGATTAAAAGAGAATTTAGCCCACTCATATCAAGGATCCAATCAAATAATTAAGACCACTTTACAAAGGAGCAGAATGTCAGGACCCTCTAATTTTGATTTTGAATCTTTCAAGAAAGAGATCGGGGATGACATACGACAGATGGTTAAAAACATGGTTGTTAAGATGGTAGGGAAAATGCCCTCTAATGAAGAAGACTTTGAAACAAGAACCATTACCGGCGAGCCATTCAAAGAGAAATTGAAGGCACTGGTAGATCAAATTGAGTTAGAATGGATGAAAGATATGAAGAGGCAAGTGGATCAGCTGCAAACTGCGATGAAAAAGCATGGGCTTAATCCTAACTTTGCTAACTTGGATGTGGACTTGGATTTGAAGGAAGAACCATTGCCCCTGAAATATCAATTCCCTAGCATGAATAAATACTCTGGCACAAATGATCCTCACTTGCATCTGAAGCAGTATGTCACATACATGAAGGCCACTGGGTTGTTTAAAGCTCAGATCATCAAATAGTTTCCATTATCCTTGGAAGGAGCTGCTATTAAGTGGTACTACACTCTGGATGTGCATGTTCAATAAGATTGAAAAGAACTATGTTCAGCTTTCATTAAATAGTAAGGGCTGAATTCATAATTTGAAGTATCTCTCCAGGAGTTACAAAATACGATGCAAGGATCAGATGAACCTTTCACAAGCTTTTTTACTATGTGGAGAGGAAAGTTAGCTCAGATGAAGCACAAACCTATAGAATTAAACCAACTAATCATAGTCATAGAAGCACGTATCCCACCTCTAGCCAATAAATTGAAGGACATGGGCATAAGGGACCTTAAAGAGTTATACCGATTTGGAGTACAAGTTAAAACTGACTTGAATGAGAGCATTCATGATGATTTTTGACAGTACTTTGTCGTAACAACTTTTCTTTGTGCTAATAAATGTTTTGATTGTCTAATTTAGATGATTATAAATTTATTATGATTGCTCATGCTATCTTATGCTTGAATGAGAGAAATTTAAAAGAAAAGGAATAAGAAAAAACCACATCAAGAGGACTAAATATCGGAGTTGACTTTCAATTTCCCTTCAGGCACTTCCAACCTCAGCTTCTCTTGAAATGAATTCACCATATTCACCAAGAAAGAAAGAAAAAAGAAGAGAAAGAAAAAAAGAAAATTAGAAAAGAAAAAAGAAAAGAAGAAAGGAAAGAAAAAAAAAGTGAAATGAAGGAAAAAAAGAAAAGCTTTTGCGCCCCCATATTTGAAAAGTCAATCATGTGTAACCTTTCAAAAGTCCTCATAATGCCAAACTCAAAACCTCAATCCCAAAATTCCCACCGACTATGAGCTAAAAAATAGTTGGTAAGAAAACCAGCAAATGGCTGATCAATAACAAGTATAATGTAGCGTGCATGGTTATAATGAAAGAATAATCATTTAAAATAGGCATGATCGATATATGTTAGCATGTGAAGTGTTAGACATGGACTTTTTAAAAAATTTTACAGTAATCAACATTATGAGTGTGATATCAACGCTAGATAGCCAGCAGCAAGAGAGCATTAAGTGATCAACAGTTAAAGTGGTAACATGGACATTGAGCATGAAAAAATATTGGACCAACATCATTATGAATTTGAAACCACCCAGCTAGGTTGAAAACTCCTAAAAAGGGAGCGGCGTAGGCAAAAGAGAGAAAATAAAAGAGAAAAAAATGAAAGACCCAACTAGGTTCAAAAACTCCTAGAAAGGGAGCGACTTAGGCAAAAGAAGGAATATAAAATACAATCGGTTGTACTTTTATTATGAGAAAAGCAATTTCAGAACTCATAGATTCTGCTTTTTGATGCAAGAAAGAGAGGGCCTATCAATTTCGCAACCAAAGGGTAAATTTTAAGACAGAAACTGGGGGGCATGCTAAGGGTCAAGCACTATTGTCCTACGACAACAAAGTATTCTAAGAAGGCAACTAAGTTGGGGGCATTTGTTGTTATCAACCCAATATAATCATGAGAGGGTCTTAATTTCTGTTCCATTTGGATACGTCAGTCTCAATGACAATCTTTGAGAGACTCAATTTTTGAATTCATATTCTTTGATATAAGGAGGGCCAGTTCCCAAAGATTAACTCTAAACAGAAAAAGCACTTGGCTAAATAATCCAAAATTTCTTATTTCCCTTAGTTCATGCATACATGAATCTTTTGCAAAGAATTATTTTGACATTTCATACATGTAAGCATTAGAATAATGCACATATTTCATAAACAGTGCACACGAGATTGTGTTATCAAATCAGTTTCAAAAGTTTTCAAAGATCATGATCATGCATACATCAGCTGTGAACTTTGTGAACGTGTCTTCTCAAGAATAAGCTAGCTCCAATATATGATGTAAACCAGCCACCAGTATCTTTGACTGATGCCAGAGAGGCTATATGGCGCATTTTGATTGTCTTTGTGTTGTTTAATTCTGCCCGATGCCCCAGAGGTTGTATGGCTTATTTTGTTTGTCCTCGTCTGATGCCCCCGACGACCATATGGCTTGTTTTATTTAATTTCACTTGACGCCCCTGACGACTATATGGCTTATTTTGATTGACTTATTTGACGCCCGACGACTACATGGCTTGTGTTGTTTAATTCCGCCTGATGCCCCCGAGGCTATATGGCACTTGTTGTTTATTCTTGCCTGATGCCCCTAAGGCTATATGGCACTTTTTATTTGTTCCTGCCTGAAGCCCCTGAGGCTATATCGCACTTGTTGTTTATCTTTGCCTGACGCCCTCGAAGCTATATGGCACTTGTTGTTTGTTCCTGTTTGATGCCCTTAAGGCTATATGGCACTTGTTGTTTGTTCTTGCCTGACGCCTCCGAGGCTATATGGCGCTTGTAGTTTGTCTTCACCTAATGCCCCTGAGACTATATGGCATTTCTTGTTTGTCTTTGCTTGACGACTCTGAGGCTATATGGCGCTTGTAGTTTGTCTTCGCCTGACGCCCCTGAGGCTATATGGCATTTGTTGTTTGTTCCTACCTGACGCCCTTGAGGCTATATAGCATTTGTTATTTGTTCCTGCCTAACGCCCCTGAGGCTATATGAAACTTATTGTTTGTTCCTTCCTGATACCCCCGGGGCTATATGGCACTTGTTGTTTGTCTTCACCTGACACCCCCGAGGCTATATGGCACTTGTTGTTTGTCTTCACTTATCGCCCTCGAGGTTATATGGCACTTGTTGTTTGTCTTTGCCTGATGCTCCCGAGGCTATATGGCACTTGTTGTTTATTACTGCCTGACACACTTGAGTCTTTTTGGCATTTGTTGTTTGTCTTTGCCTGACTCCCCAGAGGCTATACGACACTTGTTGTTTGTTCCTGCATGATGCCCTCGAGGCTATATGGTGCTTGTAGTTTATCTTCGCCTGATGCCCCCAGGCTATACGGCACTTATTATTTGTTCTTACCTGACACCTCTGAGGCTATATGGCACTTGTAGTTTTTCTTTGCCTGACACCCCTGAGGCTATATAGCATTTGTTTTTTTATCTTTACTTGATGCCTCCAAGGCTATATGGTGCTTATAGTTTGTCTTAGCCTGATGCCCCTAAGGCTATATGGCATTTGTTGTTTGTCTTCGTCTGACACCCCTAAGGCTATATGGCAATTGCTGTTTATTCCTGTCTGATGCCTCCGAGGCTATACAACACTTGTTGATTATTCCTGCCTGATCCCCCTAAGCCTATATGGCGCTTGTAGTTTATCTTCGCTTGACGCCCCTGAGGCCATATGACACCTGTTGTTTAGCCTTGCTTGACGCCCCGAGGCTAACAATGTAAATTTTTGTGAGTGGTTTTTGGGAATGAAATTCTTGAGATTTACGTTTGTGAGTGACTCATTGGGAATAAAATTCTCAGGATTCACGTTTGTGAGTGACTGGTCGGGTTGTATCCCCAAAGTTCATGGTTCAAGGAGTGTTTGGTCGGGTTTGAATCCCTGAAGTGCATCTTCTTTTCTAATGAGTGTCTGGTCGGGTTTGAATCCCTGAAGTGCATCTTCTTTTCCAAAGAGTGTCTGGTCGAGTTATATCCCTGAAGTGCATTCTTCTCTTCAAGAGCATCTAGTCGGGTTATATCCCCGAAGTGTGCATCATAAGGAGTGTCTGGTTGGGTTGTATCCCTGAAGTGCATCTTCTTTTCTAAAGAGTGTCTGGTTGGGTTGTATCCCCGAAGTGCATTCTTCTATTCAAGAGCGTCTGGTCGGGTTATATCCTCGAAGTGTGCATCACAAGGAGTGTCTGGTCGGGTTATATCCCCAAAGTGCATCTTCTTTTAATAAGTGGCTGATCGGGCTAGCTTAACCCAAGGAACACGCTCATGTTTCCCTTCTGTCTCTACAGAGTGACTTCTCACATCAGAAAGGCTCAAGAATCATGCCTTAAATATTAATGAGTGGCTGATTGGGTGAGGAAAACCCGAGGATTACTGTCACGTTTCTATCATTTATCTACGGGTGACTTTTTATGTCAGAAAGGCTCGAGAATCATGCCTCAAATATTAATGAGTGGTTGATTGGGCTAGGAAAACCCTAGGATCACGGTCACGTTTTAATTATTTCTTCTACTGAGTGGTATCTTATGTCAGAAAGGCTCGAGGTTCACGTTTAAACTATAATGAGTGGTTTATCGGGCCAGGAAAACTTGAGGATCACAGTCACATTTCAAGATGTTTTAAACTTCGACCTCTTAGGTTTGAATTCCCGAGGCTGACAATGCGAGCGAAGGTCGGAGGTCAGGTACGTTGTTTTGGATATTTACTTCTTTTGTCATGCATGTTGCTTTTTCAAAAAATTGATTTCAGAAATTCAGTTTTGAAAACTAAGGGGGTAAATTGTGGACACCCTTAATTTGGTCGGCCCACAACGAGAGCCCGATGATGAGATAGTCCAAATTTTGAAAGCAAAAGGGACCCAAAATCTTCTCTAGAATGAAGTCAAGAGCCCAAAACACCTAGCTAAGGCCTAAAGCCCACTTTGGCCCAAACATAATAGCTGTCAGGGCCAAAGAGGCGATGCCTCTACGAAGACTTTGGCCTCATTACACATGGGGTGGACCCACATATCTCTAATCTGTAGATTTGTATGTGAAAATAAGACTTTGGAGGCAAAAAAAATGAGAAAAAAGAGAAAAGCAATGACGAAAAATGAAAAGTGGATATTTGGCTTGGATTTTGGGGGAAATAAAAAAGGAAAAGTGTTGGGGGGTTAAAAAGGGGTTGGAGCTGGTTTTTGAAGGAGGAGGTTTTGGCCATTTTTAGACAAAAGGGAGGAGAACGTTTTTGAGAGAAAAGAAAAGAAAAAAAGAGAAAAGAGGATAAAAGAGAAGAGGAAGAATAGTTTTCAGCCTAAGAATTCAAATCCTTGAGAAGGAAGGAGATCTTGCATTCAAGATCATTAAAAATAACAAACCAAGCTCTGAGGGCTCAATTAGGTGCATCAAACTTGTTCAATCAGTGAGAGCTTCCATTTTTAAGTTTTAAAGCTTTTCATTTTACTTAAAGTTTCATTTCTTGATTTTCATTACTTGTCATTAAGTTTATGATCATCTAAGAGTATGATTGCATAAAGTATTGAGTATAGATTGTATATTTTGTGTATTTGCATAGAGCTTTACTTATTTAAACTTGTTTAAGAGATTGCTTAACTTTTAAGAAATATGTAGTCTGCTGCGTTCTGTTGAAGAGGCGATGCCTCTTAGTGGAGGTGTCGATGCCTCTTAGTGGAGGTGTCGCCCCTTCGTGATGTGGCGGTCCTAGGTCGCCTTTTGGTCAGGAGGCGATGCCTCTTCAAAGAGGCGATCATCTTTTGGCCAGAATTTTGCATGATTCTTTTTTCATATAGTATGCTGATTTTGTATAATTTGCCATATTCCATGTATGTTCCTTGTCATATATCTTGTATTGCATGCAATTAGTCAATATATATGGTGTTTAATCGAGTATTGGTTTATCTTCGCATAAATATTTATGCTTATTATATGTGAAACTAACAAATTGGACTTTTCCTTTTTCTTGATTAATCTTGTATTTGTGGAAAGATTATTGCTTTCAGCTTTGCAGGATTTTAATATGATTTTCAATTAAGGAATGTTTAATTCTAATTAGTTCTTAAGAGTGTTGATTTTTGGTTTATTTCTCTTTTACTTCGAGTAAAATGTTGTAATCCTTAATTTTTCCCCCATTTATTTGGAATGTATGATTGTATTTCATTATTATTACTTGTTAATAAGTGTGTGAAAAGGACTAATGTGCAAATTTTATAAAATGTGTAACTGAAAATGATTGCAATTCAACAATAATAGGGAAATAATCAAATAATCAAAGATAATAAAATATAAAACACAAACGGAGGCCAACCACAAGGTTGGGTGGGCATTCAAAAGCTCATACCCAGTTTCTGAACCCGATCTCTAATAACGGCTTCTGGGAACTTCCGTGAAATGCAGTTATTATATAGTGTGTCCTAGCTTTCATTCGGGTGGCGACTCCATCTCCATTTTGGATCCCAAACCCATTTTATATTTTCTAGTAGGCCCTGAGCTTGCGCGATTGATCTCGCCTCCTACACTTATATTTATTAAGATTCTTAATAGGGAAAATTTACAAAAATATTTATAACGTTGTATTCTAATATCACATCTACCATTAACATTTTTCGAAGTGTAAATATATCTTTATCGTTTCAAAAATATATATATTTAAACCCCTCTTAAAAATTGTGTTAATTTTCATCGTTAGTGGGGTCCACTATTATTGACATGTACAAAGAAAATTATTAGATAAATGTACATTTTTACCCCTAATATTTATAACAAGGAACAAATTAACTCTAAAAAAATTTAAATATATTTAAACAAAAATTTTTCAAAAATGTAAATTTTTATTTAATAAAAATATTAAATAACCATTTATTTTTTATGCAAATGAAATCTAGTGATGCTAATACAATATTAAAATAACTGACATCTAATTTTTTTATAATTTTTTTAAATTTTGTCCCACTATATAAATTTATCCTTTTTTATTCACTTTTAAAATAAAAATTAATAAATATTTTTTAATGAACAAATTAGGATGAGATGGATGAATAAATAAATAAATAAATATTTATTTATTATTTCGGGAGTGATTAAAAAAAGCAAAATTTTATATAGGATGAGATGAGTTTAGTTTCTTTAAATATTCTTAATTTTTTGAAATAGTTTGAAATGAATTTATATAATATTTTTTTAAAATTTTTTTGGGATAAATTTATTCTTTATTACAAATATTAGGGGTAAAAATTATTTTTATTTAATAATTTTTTGTATAAATCAGTAAAAATAGACCTACTAACGGTGAGAATTAATACCATTTATAAGAGGAGATTAAATATATAATTTTTAAAATATAAAAATATATTTGCACCTTCAAAAAAAAATATAAAATTAGGGCAAAATATTAAGATTTTTTTTTTTTGGCCTTTTCCCTTTCTAATATTACTCATGAGATTTATGTGAAAGCTCTTATGTTAGGTAGAATAGTTTTTTTAAAAAAAAAAAACAAAAGAAAAGTGATGTAGTTTTATTTCTCAGTTTTTTTAAAAAAAATTTTTTTGTGGGATCCACGTAAAAGTGCAAATGAAGAGAAAATGATGGATTGTGAACAACTGTTTGATGAAGGACCAAAAAATTAAATTATAAAAAGATGAGGGTCACATCTGTCTGAAAAAAGATTGAAGGTTTATGT
>CATIWM010075450.1:0-10173 GCA_949671775.1 Mallotus repandus
ACATCTATAATGAAATCAGCAGTAACACTTTGCTTGGAACTCTTTTAGCTTACTGGTCTTCCATTACAATTAAAAATAAAACCAAAGATAGACTTTCTATCATCCACATCTTATTGAAAATCAAAATCTATGAAACCATCTATCTGTAGATCACCTCCTCTATAAGTTAAGACTAAATCTTTAGTCCTTCTTAAGTACTTATAGATTGCCTTAACAGCTATCCAATGTTCTAAATCTAGATTGGATTAAAACCTGCTTTTCACACTAACAACATAGGCAATATCATGCCTAGTACACAACATAGCGTACATCAAGCTTCCTATAGCTGAGGCATATGGAACTTTGGCCATTTTCTCCATTTCCTTGGGTGTTTTAGGTGACATACCCTTGGATAAATTGATACCATGCCTAAATGGTAGCAATCCTCTCTTGGAATCAGGCATATTAAACCTTTTCAACACCTTTTCTAGGTAAAGAGTTTAGGATAAACCTATCATTCTCTTCAATTTATCTATAGACTCGAATCCTGAGAATATAGGTTACTTCCCCTAAGTCTTTCATTAAGAAGATTTTAGATAGCTATACTTTCACATAAGTCATTATTCCGACATCATTTCCAATTAGTAGAATGCCATCCACATATAAGACTACGAAAGTAAGTTGGCTCCCACTAACCTTCTTGTAAACACATGGCTCATCATTGTTCTTTAAGAAACCATAAGAACAAATAGCCTTATTAAAATGATGATTCCAACTCCTTGAACCCTGCTTTAGTCCATAAATAGATATATTAAGCTTGCATATCATCATCTTTCCATTTTTTTAGAGTGACACGCTCCTCTTGGAAAGCATTTTTTGAAAGTGGATTGGGTGGGCTTTGTTTTAATACATATAATATCTTTTCAGAAGCTAAAACAACTTTTAGATTCCTTAAGCAATTTATAAAATTAAGGCCCATGAGCCTATGTTGGTCGAGTATGATTGAAAGTGGGTTTGATGATCTCATATTATCAAGTTTTCGTAAAGGTAACAAGATTAATTAGTTATATGACTTTATTATTATTACCATTAGATTTGGTCTTTAATCATCATGGCCTCCCACTAACTTTGTAAATCCTACACTTCCAAAGTAGGAAATGGAAATCCCTTATTCGATGGATTTCTAGGGGGTGATGGAGTTCTTAATAAGTCACTAATGTCCCTCATGTACACATTCTCATTCTTGTAATATTAGTTCTCATTAAGTGGACAACTTTTGCACATCACATCTCATATGAGGTTCCATCAATCAAGCTCCTAAGGTTACGGGCCTCGGGTACAAATTACAGTTCTTGGCCTTTGGCATTAGTCAGGTCCACACACTTAGCCCAAGCCCAATCCATTAAACAAAGGGCTTAGATTAGGTTCATGGGCCTTCTCAACATACTGGATTAATCTTTGGTCCAAAACTCTTTTGGGCCTCTGCCCAAACAACTTGGACCATTAATCCAAGTCCAATTAGAAATGACATATATTATTAATTTAATACTTTAATTAATATCTCATATTAATTAAATCTAAATTAATAATTAAACCCTTGTTTGAATTAGATTTCATGATATGCTAGAATCATTGTTTAAAGCATAAATCCAATTCCATTAATCTTAATTAATTGATTAAACACTTTAATTAGTAATTAGATTAATATTAATGGCGATTTGGTGAAACTCTTTTAGGTGTGACTTGCTAGGTTTATGTCTAATTGGTAATGAGAAGATAATATCAGCACTTGATATTATTTGAAACTCCTTTCAAGTCTAAATGTGAAAATCCCAATTATACACTTTTAGTTCTCATAAGTTGTGAGTGACCTCTAGCATCGATATCACAACTATCCAATTATAAATGAATGTATATATTAATTCATATGAACCCTTTGGTCATAATTACCATGCACTAAAATCCCTTCATAAGAAGATCCCGATATAGCCTAGAGTTAAGGTTTAGTCAAACTCTAATAGCTGTATCATATGACCTCATCTCAAGTTATAATTCTTGATAAAACATAACTAATACTAGAAACACTTTTCTAGCACTGAAACTCTTTTAAACTGTGTTATGTTTGTCCTAGCCAGGAACTTATTTATCAAGAACAAACTCAAATAGCCCAGGCAATGAATCCCATCTTGGTCGAATACTCATCCCTACATTTAACCGACTAGAGCCACCACACACCATATACTCATGTGTGATTAACACACGTATGTAAGTGATAATAAACCCTAACCATTTAAATGTGGATGACCGTGTCACTTCAGCTCAAAGGACTATATGCACCATTAT
This sequence comes from Mallotus repandus, assembly GCA_949671775.1. Lineage (NCBI taxonomy): Eukaryota > Viridiplantae > Streptophyta > Magnoliopsida > Malpighiales > Euphorbiaceae > Mallotus > Mallotus repandus. The sequence goes on from CATIWM010075450.1 coordinate 2,323, forward strand.
AACCTAGATATGGATCGTTGACTATAAGTGAATATCCTCGCGATCATAAATCTAACATCGTTGTTTGATCCACACATCGCATGAGTATCCACATGTCTATTTTGATATCTCATATCAAGTAGCATGAGACTCACTACCTCCCACTATTAGTATCAAATACTAATAAAGGAAAATACAAATAGGTGATAATCAAATTAATATTATCCAAATATTAGTTTATCAATTACGAACATTTTATAGCATATGTACTAAACAAATTTGTAGCTCATATTATCAACTATTGATAATAAATTTATTTAACATTATCTTAATGGATTAATATTCAATTAAATAAACACTTTAGATAATAGAATATTATTTTATTGCCATTTGGGATTATTTACAATGTCAAAATATGTGATTGGCCTCTAGGGCATACCACGTATACTAACATTCTCCCACTTGTGTTAGAGCCAATCAATATAGTATCTTAGACCTATCTTCTCAAGATGTCTATCTAGTTGTAGTTGTGTTAGTGCTTTAGTAAGTGGATCATCGACATTATCAACTGAAGCTACCTTTTGTACGATGATATCGCCTTTTCCAACAAGTTCTTTTATAATATGAAAGCGCCTTTCTTTATGTTTGGATTTCTAGTAAGACCTTGGTTCCTTTGCCAAAGCAATGACTCCATTATTATCATAATAGAGAGGAACTAGGGACTCAATGGAAGGAATAACTCTTAGTTTGGTATTGAACTTTTTAATCCAAACAGCTTATTTAGCAGCATCTGATGCAGCTATATACTTGGCTTCTGTAGTGGAATCAACAATGATGCCTTGCTTAGAACTATTTTAGCTTATTATTCCTCCATTACAAATGAAAAAAAAACCCAGAGATAAATTTTCTATCATCCACATTTGATTGAAAAGCAGAATCTGTGAAACCATCTATCTGTAGATCACCTCCTCCATAAGTTAAAACTAAATATTTAGTCTTTCTCAAGTACTTAAAGATTGCCTTAACAGTTGTCTAGTTTTCCAAACCTAGATTGGATTGAAACCTACTAGTCATACTAATAGCACATGCAATATCAGGCCTAGTACACAACGTAGCATATATTAAGCTTCCTATAACTGAGGCATAAGGAACTTTGGCCATTTGCTCCATTTCCTTGGGTGTTTTAGGTGACTCACCCTTGGATAAATGGATACTTTGCCTAAATGGTAACAATCCTCTCTTGGAATCAAACATGTTTAACCTCTTCAACACCTTTTCAAAGTAAAGACTTTGGGATAAACCTATCATTCTCTTCTATCTATCTCTATAGACCTGAATCTTGAGAATATAGGTTGTCTCCCCTAAGTCTTTCATCAAGAAGGTTTTAGATAGCCACACTTTCACAGAAGTCATCATACCAACATCATTTTAAATTAGTAGAATGTCATCCACATACAAGACCAGGAACACTAGATAGCAATTAAATAAGATGTGGATGATAAAAAATCTATCTATATGTTTGTTTTTATTTTTAATGGAGGAGCTATAAGATGGAACAGTTCCAAGCAAGGTGTCACTGCTGATTCCATTATAGAAGCTGAGTATATAGTTGCATCAGATATTGTTAAAGAAACTGTTTGGATTAAGAAGTTCATTACCGAACTAGGAGTTATTCCTTCAATTGAGTCCTTCAGTCCTCTCTATTGAAACAATAATAGATCCATTACTCTAGCAAAGGAACCGAGGCCTTACAAGAAATTCAAACAAATAGAAAGGCGCTTTCGTATTGTCAGAGAACTTATTGGAAAAGGTGATATCGTCGTGCAAAGGGTAGCCTTATCTGATATTGTCGTTGATCCACTTACAAAAGCACTAACATAACTACAACTAGATAGGCATCTTGAGAAGATGGGTCTAAGACACTATAGTGATTGGTTCTAGTGCAAATGGGAGATTGTTAGTATAGGTGGTATGCCCTAGAGGCCAATCACATATTTTGACATTGTAAATAATCCCAAATGGTAATAAAATAATATTCTATTATCTAAAGTGTTTATTTAATTGAATATTAATCCATTAGCATAATGTTAAATAAATTTATTATCAAGAGTTGATAATATGAGTTATAAATTTATTTAGTACATATGCTATAAAATTTTCGTAATCGATAAATTAATATTTGGGTAATATTAATTTGACTATCACCTCTGTCTATTTTCGTTGATTAGTATGTGATGCTAATAGTGGGAGGTAGTGAGTCTTATGCTACTTGATATGAGATATCATAATAGACATATGGATACTCATGTGATGGGTGGATCGAACAGTGATGTTAGATTTCTGATCGTGAGGATATTCACCTATAGTCAACGATCACAATCTAGGTCATAATGGTGCATATAGTCCTTTAACCTGAGGTGACACGGTCATCCATATTTAAGTGGTTAGAGTTTGTTACCGTTTACATACTTGTGTTAACCACACATGAGTATATAGTGTGTAATGCCTCTAGTCAGTTAAATGTAAGGATGAGTGTTTGACCAAGATGGGATTCATTGCTTGGAGTGAACCAGGATAAGATCCTATGCTATCTGAGTTTACTCTTAATGAGTAAGTTCTTGGCCAGGATAAACATAACACAGTTTGAAAGAGTTTCAGTGCTAGAAAAGTGTTTCTAGTATTAGTTATGTTTTATCAAGAATTATAACTTGAGATGAGGTCATATGATACAGCTATTAGAGTTTGACTAAACCTTAACTCTAGGCTATATCGGGATCTTCTAATGAAGGAATTTTAATGCACGATAATTATGACCAAGGGTTTTGAATCCGAGGATAGGTCAAAAGTGTGCAAGCTTAATAGATTTATCTATGGTCTAAAGCAGCCTTCAAGGAAATGGAATCATCATTTTGATGAGGCTATCCATTCTTATGGTTTCTTAAAGAACGATGATGGGCTATGCATTTACAAGGTTAGTAGGAGCTAACTCACTTTCCTAGTTTTGTATATGGATAACATTCTACTAATTGGAAATGACGTCGATATGATGACTTCTATGAAAGTATGGCTATCTAAAACCTTCTTAATGAAAGACTTAGGGGTGGCAACCTATATTATCAGGATTCAAGTCTATAAAGATAGATCAAAGAGAATGATTAGTTTATCCAAAAGTCTTTACTTGGAAAAGGTGTTGAAAAGGTTCAACCTTCTTAATTCTAAGAGAGGATTGTTACCATTTAGGCATGATATCCATTTATCCAAGGGTATGTCACCTAAAACACTCAAGGAAATGGAGTAAATGGCCAAAGTTCCTTATGCCTCAGCTATGGGAAGCTTAACGTATGTTATGTTGTGTACTAGGCCTGATATTGCATATGTTGTTAGTGTGACTAGCAAGTTTCATTCCAATCCAAGTTTGGAACACTGGATAGTTGTTAAGGCAATCTTTAAGTACTTGAGAAGGCCCATGAACCTAATCTAAGCCTATTTATTTAATGGATTGGGCTTGGGCCAAGTGTTGGCCCAATTACCAATCCCAAGTCCATATATATATTATATGGTCAAATTTGGCATGTTAGGCAAATATTATCTTTAATGTGTAAATTGTTGACTATGGCAAAGATAAGGTGTAGATCACATGGGTATATGTGATAATGAATGTAGAAAAATATATGAGATGTATTCTTTACACAATTCATAGTATCCTAATGATATATACAAGTTGTACACTTATCATGACAACTTGTATATTTATGATGTAAGAGATGATATCATTAGGGTTTGCTTTCTTTACATATATATACATAACCTAAGAAATGTTCAAGGGTTAGAGAATTGAGAGAGTGTTGAGACACACACAAAAAGAGAAACAACATAAGATAATAAACCCTAAGTGTTTTTGTAAGGAGATTAAATTAGTGCAAGTTTTGTGAGCATCATCAGAAAGGCTACTTACATCTAATCAAATCAAAGCAAGAAGGTGATTTGGTGGAGTTTTGGTGTTTCAAGCCAGAGGCCTAACACTTGGGAGGCTAAAGAAATTGATTCGAGAGTTGAACCTAAAGCATCCAAAGCTTGTTGATTAACTATTGTGGTTTGCATCAAACTAGGAGTTTGTAAGTATTTCTAAACTTAGAGTTTACTAGGTTGATGTTTGTATATGTTGCTTGCTATTTAGTTATGTGTAAAATGCAAAATGAATCCTTTGGAAATGGGATTCTTCATGTCATGAAGGGTTATACAAGTAAAATTTTTAAAATTTTACCTTATTTATGACTTGTGCTCACCACACTTGTAAATTGCATAACTGATTCCTTCAATATATATATATATATAATTTGAAACATATATGTTTTTAATTAAATAATATTTTAAATTTAAATTGTATTGTATACAATCATGTTAGATTAAGAGTTGGTAAATATTTATAACTCATGTGATCTTATCTGTATTAAATTACATTCTTCAATCCAATAAATTTTGAATACTAGTGATTTAAATTTAAAAAATAATTTATACTATAACTGAATATCTTATTATTCGGGATAAATAAAAAAAATATTTTATAGTTAGAGATGTATTTTCACTTAAAAACTTGTAGTTCTTTTTCTTAACAGTTGAAGATATGTTTCATTTTTTAAAAATTTTAATATCCTATCGATCAATATCATTATTATTTTATAAAAAAGAGTATAATATAAAATTTTCTTTCAATAATAAAAATGTTTTATATATAATTTATCATAAATATAACTATTTAGATACTTTTGAAAATATTATAAATTTATTTTTATAAATTATTTTTATTCATAATAAAAATAGAAATATATTTTATTTTATTTATTATAAATTTATTTTAGTTAGTTTAATTTTAAACTATTTAGTAAATATTGTTTATATTATCTATCAGAATTATTTAAATATTATATTATATTTTTAATGATATTATTATTGACGAGGATACTAAAATGCCCGTTGTGAAGCTAGAAATCTTAAATATTAAAAAAAAAATGTCACAGCCCTTTAACAAAAAAAAGTCTAACCACATGATTTTTTTTTTATATATATTTTTTCTTATTATTATGTTGTGATGAAAAAAAAATATTCTTGGCTGGAAGTGTAGTGGATGGTGATGGTGGAGTAGGTAATTGGTAGTTGGAAGTGGGAAGAAAAGATAAAAAAATGAACGAATGAGGAGGAAGAACTAGTAAAAATCTTTAGTGAATAATTTCAAGCAATCTGGTAATCTACATAACTAATGAGAGTAGATTGTTAATGTGTCAAAATTTAACTTGTTTGAAAAATTAGAAACGCCAGCAGACTATGTTACTTATAACTATACAAAACTAATTAATGAAAATGATATTTTTAATTTGTAGGAGTTACTTTTTAATTAATTGTAAAAATTTAAAAAAAAATTGAAGAATGATTAAATATTTAAATGAAAAAAAATAAAAAATAATTTTTTTAATTCTTTAAAAATTTATTAATGAGTGGCTTATAATTTATGGCTTGTTTCAGTTTTTAATGAAAAAAAATAATAGCTTTTCTTTTTTGCCAAGTAGAAGGTGGAAAGAACAAAAAGATACTCGATATGTAATTTTTTATAAAACTTTGATTACTATAATTAATAGAGATAGTTAATTCATCAACACGACGACAAGGAGAAGAAACTTCGATTATTATAAATAATAAAAATAGTTAATCAATCAATTCAATGACAAAGGAAAGAAAGAGAGTGAAAGGTTTGAATCTTAATATCTTCGATAAATTGTTAATATTTTTTTATCAGTACAACTACTCGTAATAAACAATTATAAAGTTATAAAGTCGTTCCAATTTGTAGGTGGGAGAAGCAATGGATGGTGGATATTGAATCGACCCACTATATATCTTTTTAATCAATTGTACGTTATCATTTAATTAAATTTAAGATTTGGGATATGAAAGCAAAGTTTGGGCAATAAAACCTAAGATGACCTACAAAAGTCATCAATGCATCGAAGTAAAGTAAGGGCCACGTGGAAATGTTTCTACAACACATAATATGGCCAAAAAAATTGTACTTTGAATACGTTACCAGAACTAGCACATATTTTTAATTCAATTTTAAATTTTAATCAAATTTAATTTAATTTTTCATATTGAATAAAAAATATGATATGATCCCAAATAAAATAATTTTATAACAAATATTTATTATAGAGTCAGATAAGTTAAAGAAAAATAAAAATACTCATAAAAATAGAAATAATTCTCACAATTTAAATTGGTTAAGAATTAAAATAAAAATGTTATAATTTTAAATTAAAATAAAAAATATAAAGCTAAAATTAAAAATAACAACAAACAAAAAAGTTCGGAATCATTCAGTCATACAGTGGTAAATATTTATAAACAATGAAATTTGAATTCAAATTGTCCTCAATTTCTCCTGCTCAAGATAAATGAGAAGGTTGTTTCTTTTAACCCACGAAAGGAAAGTAAAAGTTAATTTCGTAATTTTTATATATTTTAAAGGAAGTCATACCATTAGTTTACTCAATTTTTTACAAAATTTTCTACTAAGTGATGCAAAATATATATATTTTTAATAAATTTTATCCTTCAATATGAGTTTATTAGTTAAGGGATTGAGAAAACAATGTACATAGTAAATGGAAATACTTTAATCAAAAAATAGTATTTTATATTAAAAAAATTCCTTCAATGGGCCAATAATATCATAATATAATTTTTTTTATTTCTTTCTTTCTTTCATTGAAATCTTATGTCATTTTCTTTTGGTGGAAATTCACTTTTGATATGTATTTGAAATATAAAGAATATAATAATTCTTAATTTGTTAATATCTATATTTATTGGTAAAAAAAATTTTATTTGTCCAAATATACTATGTAAAAAATATTTTTTATTTTTTATTTTAAGTAATTAAAATTAATTTTCAGTTGAAATTGAATAAAAATTCAAAATTTATATGTATTTTATCTCAAAATAATTAATTATTAAAAAGTTACATTTAAATCGTTTAAAATTAATGATATTTGTATTTATGATAACTTTTTTTCTCTAAATATTAAAAAAAACAATTTCAGAAAGATCAAATTATAATTAAAAATATTTTAAACTTTTAGTTAAGATTTTTATAATTTTATGTATAAATTATTTTGTAATTTTAGTTGATCGATTCCAATCGTCATATATCTCCCAAAAATTAAAAATATCAATGGCAAATAATTGTACTCAATAAAATAAAAATATTTTTTATAAAATCTATAATTTACTTGAATGAGTAATAAAAAAATTTATTGACAAACAACAAATATTATTATAATTTCAATATAATTATGTCATTTATACTCTAAAAACATCAAATATAGAGTGCAAATAATAGATAAACTACAAGTCTCATCTTAAAAAAGCCAAATAATATAGACATGATGAACTATATAATTAGTGAGGAATAGTTTAGTAGTTGCTTCTCTTCAAGGGTATTTTGAGATATAAAATTTGAAATTTATTATCATTGATTTATAGAATAATTTTTATTTAATTTAAAAGAGAAAAATATTCCAAAAAGATAAATTTAAGTCAGTTAAACTGATAAATTTAAGCAAGTTAAACCTGTCTAACCAATTTAAAATAGAAAATAATATGTTTAATTTAGTAGTATAATATGTTAATTATATGACATCGATATGTATTTAATACATATAACTATGAAATATATATAATATATTCATACATTTCAAAATAAATATATATCCTATTTACATTTAAATAATGTTGAAATATAAAAATATACAATTTAAATCATTTAAGAAAATATTATGAATATAGAATATGTATATAAATCAACTTAATATTTATACA
>CATIWM010075472.1:0-21369 GCA_949671775.1 Mallotus repandus
AATATAAAAATAAAAATGGTAAAAAAATAATAAAATAATAGATACAATTTAGTAAAAAAATTAAAAATAAATAATATTAAGAAAGGGCCCAACAGCCTTTAAAATCATTATGAGCAAAGAACGGGCAGGATGTATGGGGTCAGGTCAGACTCAGAAATTAAAAGAAACAATGACAGTTTTGAAACTCAGAACAGAAGTGGATCAGTTGGAGTAACAGTCCCATCCTTGCTACGTCAGGATTCTCTTGACAAACATGAAAGTGAAACAGAGGCTGTGGATCCATGCTACTCAATTTGCATGCATTTTTTCAAAGATTTATTACCCCACACGCTCGCTACTTATCATATGTCAAGCTCCATTATTTTTTTTTTTCAGATTTAATGCACCTGCCATGCTAAATTTTTATATCAATTTACCCCTTTTTTCTTTTCAGAATTTACCTCCTCATTAATAAAGACTCAATAAAACATGGCTTATAAGTACATTCTAACAAATTTGAGGGTTTAAATAGTATTACTTTTAACTTATAAAAATATCTATAAATATTTTAAATAGTATTGATAAATATTATTTTAATAAGTTAAAGTGTTTAAGTGGTCAACAGATATATTTAATATTTTATAAATTGATTTTGAGATAGTCTAACGGATTAAATGTGAAATTTATAATTACTTTTCAATTTTAATTAAAATATTTAAATTTTTTTAAGATTAAATGAGATTATATAAATATTTAAATTAACTAAAAATTATTTTAAAATTATACTTTTGGATGATTGAGATGCTTTTAATGGTTGTTTATAAACTGAAAAAAAAAATCAACTTCAAAATATGATTGAAGTATTAAACTCTTCTTTTTTTTCAAGAGAGAATTAACTCTATTAAGTAATTTTGAAATGTTTACACAAATGTATCAAATTTATTAACAAATAGCCACATATAAACTTAGCTCAAGGGATGCTTTTAGAGTTTGGATAGAACTTTTCCTTTTTTCCTTTCTATTGGAAGATTTTATTTTTCTTTTATTTTTTATAACACACTGAAAAGACCTTACAATTATAATTACATAGAGATATAAGATATAAATTGAATACAAATCTAAAACTATTATAAACAAATGATAAAAAAAATACCATGGATGTAACACTATTAATTCTTAAATCGGGTGTATATTATGAGCTATAACGTGCGAAATATATTTATTCAACTTTAAATTTATAGAGTGAATAATACTAAAGATAGCTGCAGATCTTCATTAATCTTCATTAATCTACAATCTTCACTACTAAAGAGCAATAGAAGTTAAGATTTGGATCCTAAGAAATAACAATTTTATAGGAAGTAGAAAATCCATCAAAGAATAAAAACCACCTTCAAATATCAAATCCTCCATATGTATAGAGTACCAACAACAAAAGATCAATCAAAAAACATAAAAGAATTATAAATCTCACTCTAAATCCACTTATTTTATATTTAATATTAATAAAAAAAAATTGGCTAGTAATGACTAAACCCATCCTAAAAACCACTATAATACTGTTAAAACTACAAAAGAAAGAGTAGAGAGAAGAAAGTCGAAGGGAAAAGAAACCATAGAAGAATAGTGAAGTTTGGAAAATTCCTTATTAACTAAAAACAATAGAATTTAAATTATGGTCAGGGCTGATACATATAATTACCCCTTTTTCTCTTAGAAATTATCAATTTTGGGTATTCTTCATCCATCTTCTTCTTCTTTAGTTTTTCTCAAGTTTTGAAGGGTTTTCTTGACCGATCGTTTAGCCAAAAACTACCCAAATACTTAACTTTTTCTTGTAATAGTTTTGAGCTCAATCTAGCGTGAGTTTATCCCATTGTTGGACGAGAAAAACCCCAAAATAGCTTAATTACTTGTTATTATTCATTTCATAAGTAACTTAGTTTTGAGTTTTTATTTCAATTTAGTGTGGGGTTTATCCTATTTTATGGTTGTTTTATTAGGTTTTTAGTTTTTTGATATGAGATTTAAAAAAATAATATTTGGAGATTTAGATCTATACTCAAATCAAACTCGATGAGCCACTTGGTGTTAGAGGTAGGAGAGGAAATAACAAATCTAACCTAAATGATCTTAACAGAAAATTTTTCTTTTTGTTTGCTCGGGACTTTTTTGCATTTTTCTATAACCTAGGATGCTTGTAAATATAGGCTGCTCTTTGTTTCTTTTTGCACCTCAAGCAGAGCAAGATGTGTTGTTAGTCGATACTTGCTCCTCTTAGTCATGCAATTTCTCACAGTAATTTGATGAGTAATTGGATGATTAACAAGTGACTATATTTAAAGTAGTCTCCAAACGAAAAAAGTTAAGTTAATCTCCTTAAATTGAATATTGATACTCCATATCAATATCCTATTCTAATAAGGGTTATAATCTCTAAAGAGGAAGAATGCTTAAATAAGAAGAAAGCTTGATAAGGAAGTCTATTCTCTCCTAAACAAGGCAATCCTACAAGTACAAGGAATCATATTCCTAAGAGGTTTAAGTGAATCTCTCATTATATATATACCTCATTACATCTCATAAGGCGAAGAGATCATTCATTCTCATATTCTCGTACTCTACATCAAGTCATCATGTCATCGTTCCATCATACAAACACCCATCCAACACTCATTCTATTCTCTGTATTATACTTTCCTTGCTTTATTAGTATTTCTTCATACAAATACTGACTTAAGTTTCGAAGTGTTTGTGAGAAAAACCCCACTCCTTCACCCGTTCTTCTTGTCGATGTAGGTTCCCCGAGTAAAGATTCAATTCAGAGTTATCAAGTGGAGCCGTCTGTGGGGACCTAGCTTATCTTACTTGCTAAAGATAATCAAAAGTTAGGAACAACTGAATTCATAAATTTTGAATTATCATTGGTTATTGGAAACCTAGTTCGATGACTTGAGCATGCAATAAATAAACTCAGACATATAAAAAAATAAAAAAAAAAGCATCAAAGATCATATCAAAAGGCTTGGCGGGACATCTCTCTTTGACAGATTTGGAAATAAATGAAAAAAGCAAACAAATTGCTCAGCTTTAGACCACTATTTATTCTTTTAGAAACATGAAGCTAGCTTTCGTTTATTAAAGTGATATGCCTCATTGTCAATCTAAAATAGCGGCAAGGACGTGTTGCAAAATCAACAACCAAATTACCGGAGATCAGCTCTATAGAGCTCAATGAAGCTGAAGCCAAATCTTAAGCATTTGAATAGAGCCGTTGTCAGCTCTTATATGCACAAGTGACTACATCATCACAAGGAACAATTTTATAAATATTCCTTATAATGTAGGTATAGCTGCGTAGTCAGATGTAGCATAGGACGCGGGATCATCTGCAGCGACATCAAAACAAAGCATGAGCAAATATGTTACCCGAGAAATCTAAGAACCAACTTAGAGTAGTAAACAAATTGAATTAATTCATATTTACTGCGGATCAAATGATAAAACTTAACTTTTATTGAAATTATTATTAAAAGCAAGGAAGAAACAGAGCCACCAATTCGTTTGCACAAAAAGGTGAACAAAGCTACCAAATGCAAAAGCGCCTTGAAAGATTAATGAACAAGCAATAAGAAAAGTAAAATCCCAACATATTAAAGAAGTGATAGACTGGGTTTAATTTTGGAAAGAAATATTTTATCATGTATTAACTAAGAGGCAACTAACTGAAGCTCCATACAAGTGTCGTGCATGAGTCTAGCTTTAACATCACTCGAAAAAAGTTCCAAACAAATGCACGTAGAGATGCAACACCAAAAAAATAAGAGCTTCAAGTTGTTGAAAGTTTCACTCACTTTCGTTAAATGGCCATATTTCTTGGAAGTTTTGTTACTTGGAACTCGAAAAAGTTGGAAGTTGAAAACAACAAAGGCATGCCTTAAACGAGCATGGGTCTAGCATCACAAGCTAAGCTCTGAGCACTAAAGCTTTGGATATCCGAGCATGAACTCTGAACCAACATCAAACATAAAAAATCCAAGCATCAAAGCTTAAGAATAGTCAAACATAAGTTTTGGTAGAAAACTGATTTCACAGACATATTTAGAATGCATTATCTGGTGCTCACTTTAGTCCCATGAGAATTTATGGATGAAACTACCATTAATGGACACCTTCAATGGTTAGCAATTGTTTTGTTACTCAAAGCAGTTATATTGTGAACATAACTATACTAAAAAATAGGAACTGAAAGTTGATAAAGATAGAAGAAAACAGATCTTAAACGAGAGTGATTCTCGAACGATGAGTTGAATATCGAGTATCCTCTAAGCCCCGAGCAACCGTTGAACATCGAAGCATCCGAGCATTGAGACATCCAGGTCTGGTTCTGAGGATGAAATTAGAGGAATATTTAAAAAAAAGCACGAGGAAGCACAATTGATTATGACTTTAAGAGTTACTTGAACATCTACAAAGCATCGAACACCGGTAATTGACTTCCTGAGCTTTCGAACTCCGAGTGACCACCAAAGCCTCCAAGTACCAAGATCTAAAGTTGAGCTCTAAGCATTGAGCATCCAAGTAATATAAATAAAGTTATTTGAGTATCGAGCATCGACCGAACTCTGAATCCTAAGATAATCGAGCAATTAGATATCTCAGTTGTTAAAATTCTGATTCTTGTTATTCTTACCGAGCTTGTTCAACTAGCATTGGAGAAGTTAAGTCTGAGGATTGAACAGTCAAATGTGAAACTATTTGTAAAGGACGACATCACAATAAAATAAAGTGCCAAGAGATTACATAAGCAAAAATCATAGCAACATCTTCGAGGTCATTCAGGCAACAAACAATGAACATAAATATTCATGAAATCAAGATCATTACTTCTCAATTATTTATTTTCATAAGCTTGTCACACAAGCATGATGAAACATCTATGCACAGATGTTCATTAACGAATACAAGATTATTATCCATACAAAACACACATTGATATATTTTTGAAGATGCATCAAGGGCTGACAATTAATTGAGATCGATCAAATGATCCCAACATCTTTATTTTTTCAGTTTATCATTACAGCTAGAAAAGCACATTCACTAGCTTCGTATAAATGCTACTTTGAACACCTCAACATTGATACCCAGCAATATCAATGATAAAAATCATGGCCCTCGGGACCTTAATCCAGCTATTAGTCTTAGAGTAGTACATTTGGACAGTATACTTGCATGGAGCTGAATACACATAAGATGCCAAGGAGTCGGATATTCACAAACTCGGATAGTACGATCTTTAGCTAAAGCTCGAGTACTCAACAAAGATGACATTAGCTTTAGTACTTGGTTTTCTTTGAAATTACTCAGGCAACAATTGTACAAATAATATATGAATATAAATATTTATGGAATTAAGAACGGGACAAGAACACATCAAGAGATAAGTCTTATTCCCCAATTATTTATTTTCACATCTTATTCTCACTAGAATAACTATAGTTTGTCACACAAGCACGCTTACATATCTACACCTAGATGTTCATCCATAAATATATGATCATTATCCATGCAAAAAGTTTATAAAAATATGCTAATCATATTGGTATATTTATTACACAAGGATTGACCATTATTTAAGATCGATAAAATGATCCTAAAATTGTTGTTCTTTTTTCTATCATTATAGATAAAGAAAATACATTTACTGAAGATGCTACTTTAAGCACCAATCAGCCCAAACAATTGGACACTCTGATCATCTCACTCGGCATCAACATTGCACTCATATGCAAAAATTATCAAATGACATCAGACACACTGTCAAGCAACATTAATATAAATAAGCACTCATTTGTGCTCGGACAACAAATGGTGGCTCCCGCTCAAAGCCGAATCAAACAATACTCAAGCAAATCCCACTTTACAACAAATCCTTGTTCATGAAAATTTATGAGAATATTTAACAAGGGAAATTCAAGGACAGAGTCAAGTATTCACTATATAGCCGTATAAATCAAAGCACAATTCCAAAACATTATAGTCAACATCACACAGTATCCTCTATTTTAAAAGAGGTGCAATCTTGGCCTTTCGCCTGAACTACAATGCTCATCTTATGACTTGGATTGGGCAAGCCTAAATTTTGGTCCTTCAAAGTCCACATTCTATCATTTTAAAACCCTCACTAAATTGCTATCCCATATTATGGAGCTTATATTGAAAGGGCTCAGACTCACTACCAAGATCACAACATCCTTCCTTTTATAAAAATACTACAAATAGCAATGCTCGACAAAATAACTATCAACATCAACAAAAATATTCAAACTTGATAGCAATCATTATTCTAACTAGACGGCTATCAGAAATGCAAGGCCGAGTAATATTGAAACATTCAACAGTGACTCGGGTCGCTTCTATAGTACCAAGCATCAAAGTCTAGTGACTGAAGCTGGCACCCTCAGGTCGCTTCCAAGGTACTGAGGTTAAGACTTGGGTCACTTCTAAGGTACTGAGCATCAAAGTCCAGTCACTGAAGCTAGCACCCTCAGGCCGCTTCTAAGGTACTGAGGTTAAGACTCGAGTCACTTCTAAGGTATTGAGCATCAAAGTCTAGTGACTGAAGCTGGCACCCTCAGGTCGCTTCTAAGGTATTGAGGTTCCAAAACTCGAAGGTGGCACCCTCAGGTCAATTCGATATCACTGAGGCTCTAAGACTCGGGTTGCTTCTATAGTACCGACCATTAAACCCCAGCGACGGCTGGTCCCCATTAGGTCATTTCTATAACATTGATGGGTTAATCCCTTAGGTCATTTCATAACACTGAGCATCTTTTACCGAACATCTAACCATTGAGCGTCTAAGTCTAGCTGGCACCTTACGATTATAATACTCAGATACTGTGATTCTAAGACTTGGTATACCGAACATCTCAATGATCTATGACTTAGGCTAGCCACCTCAGGTCATCCTTCAATAACAGCAGAGATTTCAAGCAAAGTTATTATCTTAGTGCAACAGTCATTTATCGAGTTACTTGTCATCATTCAAATTGGTTCTTGAAAATTCTGAAATCTTGGACATAAATATCCAAATAAAATTTCAGGGGGAACTCTTGATACCTCATATCAATATTCTATTCTAATAAAGGCTATAATCCCTAAAAAGGAAGAATGTTTGAATAAGAAGAAAGTTTGATAAGAAAATCTATTCTCTCCTAAACAAGATAATCCTACAAGTACAAAAAATCATATTCCTAAAAGGTTTGAGTCAATCTTTCACTATATGTATATCTCATTACATCTCAAATAGGGGAGAGACCATTTATTCTCATATTCTTATCCTTTACATCAAGTCATTATGCCATCATTCCATCATTCCATCATACAAGCACCCATCTAACACTCATTCTATTCTCTTTATTCTTCTTTCCTTACTTTATTATTATTTCTCCATACAAATATTGACTTAAGTTTCAGAGTATTTGTAGAGGAATCTTCACTCGTTTTTCTCGTTAATGCAGGTTCCATAAGTAAAGATTCAATTCAGATTTATCAAATATTTTGATTTCAATTGCTCTTTGGCTGATGTATTGAGTTTGTTTATCCTTGTTTTCATAATGAAAACTAATTTTTTTTAAAATAATATAATTTAGATTAATGATTTGTTATATTTTGTTAGCAATTTTTAATATAAAAAACATATTGATTTTCTTGGGCATAATAATTACAAAATTTTTTATTTTATGTTTTTCAAAATTACAATTCCATTAAATCTAATCTAATTTTTTGTTTTAGTTGCAATTCTAAGTAAATTAATGCAATTAATTTTAATAATTCATTCTTAATCAACGTCCATTATATAAGTTAATATTAATGACATTCTATTTTATTTTTGTATTTAATTTCAATTTTAAAATTTAAAAGTTCATAATTCTCATGATTTTGACATTAAATTTTTTTATGTTTTCAACATAAAATTCTAACTGAAA
Source organism: Mallotus repandus (assembly GCA_949671775.1). Lineage (NCBI taxonomy): Eukaryota > Viridiplantae > Streptophyta > Magnoliopsida > Malpighiales > Euphorbiaceae > Mallotus > Mallotus repandus. Next base: position 7,974 of record CATIWM010075472.1, read on the forward strand.
TATGATTAATATTATGTTGACTATAAATATTAAAAAAAATGTGGTATTGGTTTCATTAAACATAGGAGAAATGTTAGTTTCAACAAATGCAATAAAAATTAATTGTGTTATATTAGTTTTTTTTTTTAAAACAAATATAAGTAAGAAAACACCATTTGAATCCAAGATACATGAGAACTTGATATAGAGTATGATCTAAACAGAGGACCAATTCTAATATTCCTTTTATACCAAACACTTGAGATGAAGAAGAGAAAATCAACAGAACAACCTTGAAAGAGATCCACCTCAAATAGGTAGAAAATATGCAGAATTATAACACCCCTTTTAGCATTTGTGGGTATGTGTGAAGTTTGATTTTTGGATAAACCAAAACAAGACTACCCAATTTTGCAAAACTTGCTCACCTTACTAGAGATTTTAACAAAAGTTGTGGAAGAAAGTTTTTGATTTCCAATAAGATGGAGCAAATAAAATTTTTGATCCAGCATCTTCTCATGCAATCACAAAAGGATCCACACTAGGCAAGTAGAGATCTGGTACAAACACAGAGACTAAAAACACCAGCCATGAATTAGTGAAATTTCTGGCGATGACGATAAAAGAATATATCAATGGGAGTTCTTAGTCTTGGCCATCAAAATTATAGCCTCTCTAGAATAGTTGCATAAAAACATCTCAAACATAGATACAAACATATACAAATGTATATAAACAACACAAACTAAAATAAAAACAAAGGATAAATACCAAAAACAAGTTATTAGCTATGAAGGGGGATGATCACTGATTTTAAAACTGTTTAGTTTCACCCCTTGTACAACTTTTACAGAGACTTGAAACCGGAACGAACGAGAGAAAGAAAGAAAGAAAGAGAGAGGATTATAGTTAAAAACAAAATAAAATTAAAATTATAAAAATCAAAAGATTTAAATAGAATCATTAAAACATAAAAAGATTTATCCTATCATTAGCCATTTTTTATTATCCTGAAAACGTATAATTAATTTTTTACTAATAATTAAAAGGGCTCTTACTATAATACATATATGTACAAATATATATTTCTATCTATATAAATAAAATTATAAATTATTAGATTAATTTTGTGTGTTAATACCTATAATATATATCATTGACTATAATTAAAATATAATAGTAAATAATTATCTACTTTGTCATTTTTTTTCCTAAAATTTGCGATAAGAAAAAGATGATGAAGAATAATGTACATGAAAAGGAAAATAAATGGTCAACAAAGCATGTGAAGATGCCATTTTAGGTTTTGGTTGGTAATGGTCAATTTTGAGCATGGGCTATATAACACTATAATGTGGACATTGGAGAGCATATTTTTTTGCCATGTTTTCCAGTAATTCTACACATTTTTTCTTTTTTTGTTTTTGTTATCTAATATGGTTAAACCTATAAAAGAAAAATTGTTTAGCTCTTGAGTCCCAAGAGGTATTTAGCATTGTAATTTGATTGGTCTTTTCATATTCTGTATTTAATGTAAAAATAATAACAATAATACATATATATTTTTTGTGAAATTAATTATAAGATATTTTTATACCACATTAGATATGAAACTACTTTTATTTCATATTTGTAGTAGATGCTGATTTTAAAAACTTAATTTATTGAAAATTTAAAAATAAAAACTAAAATTGTGAAACATAATCACGCACAAATTCAATTAAAAATTACACCGCTAAGCCAGCTTTTTAAATTTATAAGTTTTCAAAATGTTGATAAAATTTTGCTATTTTATAAGTAATATATTGTAAAAAAATTATTTTTCTGTATAATTTATAAATTTTTCAGCCTCTTAAATTTGTTATTTCAGTAATCTAAATGCTTAAGTGATATGCACGATTTAAATTCTAAAATTTAATTTATATATTTTATATGTAAAAATTATTAATTTTTTTTACAAATTTAATACTAATAAATCAAATTCATAAGATTTAATATTATTAATTATAAAACTTAGAGAAAAATTGGTATACCAGTCATTCATAAGTCTAGAATAAGTTATGCTATACAATTAATATGAACAAAAAAATTATTTTATTATGTAGCAAGGTATACATACATAAAAGGAAACGGATGATAGGTGCAAGGAAGGTTCGTTTCCATAATACTAAAAATAAAAAAATAAAAATATGGCTCTAAATAAATAAGACAAATGATGAATCTCATCTATAATCTATAGATGAATGGAAATGGATTTATTTATATTATAATTCTGCATTTTAATTCTAACTGTACATGTTTGGTCTAAAGTTCCAACATATCTGGCACTATATATATTGTCTTCATCATGTCACCATTATTATCATAAACATTTGTTCAATGAAATTCATATATATGTACTTTTATGTTATTTAATTTAACTAAATAATTTATTTTATTTTTAAAATTTATTGTTAAATGACTTTTATTAATAAAGTGTATTTTAATATTTTTTAAATTATTATAAATTGGACTCAAAAATTTTGGAGAGAGAATTATAGAAAAAATCAGTAATAAATTGAGCTGAAAAATTTGAACTCAAAGTTTCAAAAGATCCCACATAACCTTAACTATTAGGTCAAACATCATTGGCTATGTTACACAGACATTTCGATAAAGAGTCGTGTTCAGTTTCCGACATTGATACGTCTCGTAAACTTATTCAACACATTTCAGGGGCGTTTCTGAAAATAAAAAAAAGTACCGGGTAGTTTTTTAAAAAATAAGAAAAAGGACACACGTGTCCCTTTTAAACATATATATCTTTTATCATTGGTTGGACCAGAATTAAAGATGATATTTTTCAATGAATATATCAATGAGAACATTAAGAGTGAAAATGTTAATTAAATAGAAGATTTCATAAATTAAAATTACTAATAAATATTATGAATGGGATTTTAATATACTAATGTTACTTATGAGTATTATAAATTTATTGTTCATTTTAAGTAAAATTAGATGAAAAATTATTTATTTATTATTGAAAAATTATATATGATTAAGGTGTTATTGTTTTTATTTATGTTATAAAATAACATGATTACATGTTTTTTTTGTGTTTTTTAGAATTATTTTTAGTGTTAAAAAATATTAATAACCATGAAAGTATATTTTTGATATAATTTATATAAAATGAACTTTACAATTTTTCATATTTATAAATTAATCTCTATATTTTTTATATTTATAAATTGATTTCGGTGTCCGTATCCTATATTTTCTTAAAAAAATCATTTTTCATGTTCATATTCCCGTTTTTCATGTCTCTATTTCCGTGTCCGTGCTACCTAAATCACTGGATGAAGTGTCTAAGTGTGTAGTTTAATAATAAACACTTTCACAAAAATAAAAAATAAAAATAGATTTCACAAAATTTATTGAAATAAAACATATTCATTTAAATTTATAAATAAATTTTATTGAATTTATAAATATAAAACACATACATAAACAAAGTTGGAATTAATTAAAATTTTACTGTAATGATTAGAAGATTAAAGTCAATTGATTACAGCTTAAGGCTTATTATTGAGTGAAGAAAACATAATCAATAAAGATTTGAAGGATTAGCGGTGGCGTGGGGGACTGAATTTGTCCCAAAATATAATTCTTGATATATTAGTCCCAAAATCATAATTATAATTTCTTCCAAAATTAAAGTCAAAACTCTTAAAATATGAAGAAAAATGAGTAATTAAATGATGAAAGTTTTTTTTTTTTTTTACCAAAACGAAAGTTCTTTTTATGGCATAAAGGAATTATAGATCCACATCTAAACCACCGTAAAAGTACTGAAAATATAAATTATGTGTAAATTTATCGATAATAATATAAATATTAAAAATATAAATTTAATATCTACAATTCAATTTTTATTGAATATGTTACAATTAATTTTTTTTTAAATTAATAAGTGTTAATTGCTAGAATCGATAATAAGAAACAATGTTCTATAACTATTATTGAATATGCACAATTCAAAACTTGTCTCCATGCCCAACAATTCATGACAAAATAGATTCTTTCAAGAGTAACATGATTCATTGCAAACTAAAACGTTTCAACTTTCAATTGCTTGGTCACATGGGAAAAGAAAAAACAAAAACAAAACAAAATTATTGAGTTTTTATTTATTATTATATAATATTATATTGTATTATATTATATTATATTATATTGGCCAAGACAGCTCAATTGTACCAGCACGGATCGTACAATTTCCTTTCTTTTCTTTTGTTGTGTGTATATGTGTGTATATATATATACTAATACACAAATAGATTCTCTAACTTGTGAAACAAAATTAAATAAGTCAAATTTAAACTTTTCTAATAAATAGGACCGATACTTCTATTTAAAGGTCAAATAAATTCAAAATTTTGTTAAATCAAACGCGTGTAATACACTTCTCAAAAACAGAGAGTAAGATAAATATTTTATTAACATTTTTAGAAGAGATGGCTTAGTTCTATTAGCTTCTCCATTTTTTGTCCTGTTGAGGCTATACCCTTCCTATGTACTTGTCTGAATTATCTCTATATCTTTTCTCTATGCAAGAACTAGTACTCTTGTGAGTTGAAAAATGACACAATTCTGCATTTGATGGGACAAAGCTGCATGCCCATATGAATTGCTTTTTCCCTTTTTATGATAAAAGGAGAGAAAATAAGCATACAAATCAAAGATATTTTATGTGTTGAAAACGTAAATTATATTGAAGAAGATAATATGCATGTGTTGATGGGCAATTAATTCTTGTGGAGAAAATAAATTTGACGCAGATGATTGTTTAGCACAAGGATAGTATGTAGTCTACAGTACACAAGTGTAAAGACAAAAGCCATTAATAGAAGAAAGAGAGGTAACATGGAAACAAGAAAAGAAATGAAAAGAACAAAAAAATCTTAATTATAAGCACATAATTATCTGTATTAACTTTTCCTTCCACCTATATAGGTTCAGAAAAGAAGCTTAAATCAACAGTATACTTTGGTTTTGGCTCTTCATCTTCAAAGTTTTCCTCAAAACTAACCAATATGAGTGCTAGAATAACCCTCACCGTACTCTTGTTTTGGCCTTTTTCCTCTATGAATGTCCTCTAGGTTTAGGTTTGTTGATATTGTGACAGATTCTTGGCCATAATCCTCCATCTTTTTACAACCATCATAGTCATGTCTTTGGTCATTTCCACAAGCCCTTAAAACATATGATGAATTCATTCCAGAATGTTTTGAGAAATACTACACAAGATCAAAAATAGATTTAAGTACAAGCAAGCAATTAACAGTTGTTCATGTTTTGTACCCAACAAAACATATATATCAAATTTTCAATAACAAATTTTCAACACAATATGAACTTTCAAGTTCTGAATCTGAGACAAAAAATCCAGTTGGGACTGATGTTGTATCCGCCAAGATCACATCTTTCTCCTCAATTTCATTACTTCTAACTATAATCCAATCCTCTTCCAAACACCAATTGGGTATTTCTGCAATCAAAGAAGAAATGCAAATAATCAACCAATTTCGAGCCAGTTTTAAACCTAAATCAACTTGTGGCCAGTCTCTCTGTCTCTGTCTCTGTCTCTCTCTCTCTCTCTCTATATATATATATATATATATATATATATAGACTAATACACAAATGGGCTCTCCAACTTGTTACACGGGACCGAATAAGCCCAATTTAAAATTTTTTTACAAATAGGTCCAAAACTTTTATTTTAAGACCAAATAAATCTACTTTTATAATGAATTAGGTGTGTGTATTATACCCCAAATAAATAAACTAAAATAATATTAATTTTTTTTATTTTATTAAATAATCATTTTTTGTCTTTTAGCAAAATCAAATTATTATCTAACCCTAATCACTGTCATCTCTACTGCTTCATTAACATAACCATCATCATCCCCAAGCCTAACGATTGAACACCCATCATCCCCAAGCCCTGCCCACCATCACCTTAATCCCTACCTAAAATCCTTCTTTTTTAAAATTGGTCAAATTTGGAACCAGTTCAGAATTGAAGAATGACTGGTTTAGGGCCAGTTCATTTCTATAGGAAATCGAACAATTTCAAAAAAAAAGAAAGAAAATTAACTTTTAGAATTGTTAAAGCATATTCGTTCCTAATAAACACTTATCTCTTCACTATAATTTAGTTATTTACTGTAACACAAGCTCTACATGTTGTAACTTATATATGTACATGAACATTATTAAGTTTGATAAAGTGAAAATATAACTTACATTTTGTTTAGTGTTTATGTGGTATCACAGCAACATGGCCACAAACGTTAACACCCAACTAGTCATTGCTAATGCTTCTTCTACTCCTACCTCAACCACAACTCAATTAAACTTTGCAATGAAACTTAATTCCAAGAACTACATAGCTTGGAAAACTCAACTCCTCCCTCTTTTAAACTCACGGGAACTCACAGGTTTCATAGATGGCACAAATCCTGCCCCATTGCAAACAATTCCAAGCCCAAACAATCCAACAAATCTAATTCCAAACCCAGCATACATCCAATGGTTCAAGAAAGACCGACTTCTCCTCTCTTGGCTTCTCTCATCACTCTTTGAGGACATCTTTCCCTACAGCACCAACACCACTTCCTCCTTTGCTGCCTAGCAAATTCTTGCCAATACTTTTGGTGCTGTATGCCAAAACCGGCAACTCCAAATAAACATAGAACTCCAAGAACTGAAACAGCATGATTTATCCATAACCCAATACCTGCTCAAAGCCAAATCCGTTGTGGATGAACTAGCTTCTTCTGGCCGCACACTCACCCAAGCTGAATTCAATGCTATAATTTTTTGCAACATTCGCCCAGAATTTCAAACCATTATCATTGCTTTAAATATGCGACATGATCTTGTTTCATTCAACGAACTCCACAGTCAACTTGTGGCATATATAATCCTTCTCAAAAGTCATCATGAATGACCATTAGCCAATATTTCCTATCAGCCTCCTCACACATCTAATCCCCCACTTCTTCCCACCCCACCACCAACCTATCATTCACCACAACATATTCTCCTGTTTTACCCATCCTCTACTACTGCTTGCCCACTATCCCCGCAACCTTGGCAATGACAACGCCGTGGTCGAGGTAACCCAACAAGATGCCAAATATGCAGTCTCTTTAACCACACTGCCCTCACATGCTGACGCCGCTACCATCAAAATAACTCGCCCAGTCACACCTTTCCGCTATCATACCCTTAGGCTAACATGGCTCTTCACAGTCATCTTCCACTTCCAACTTACTCCACAGCACCAATGCAATCGTGGATTGCAGATTCAGGCGCTACAACCCACATTACTCTAGACTTGGGTGCCCAACATCTTCCTCAACCATATGCAGGCAATGAACACTTATTTGTTGGTGATGGAAAAGCATTTCCTATAGCACACTCTGGTACTTCTTATATTCATTCCCCTTCTCATACTTTCTCTTTACATAACACCCTTGATGTCCCTTATAACACAAAACCACTTATCTTTGTTCATCAATTTATCAAAGATAATAACTGCTATTTTGAATTCTGGCCTTATTTCTTTCTTGTCAAGGACCAAAAAACACGGCAGTCGTTATTCAAAGGCACACTTGATGCAGGCCTCTACAAATTTCCATCACAAATAACACTACTCACCACCAAGGTCCCTCTCTCTCTGGCATGTCCATTTTGGACACCCGTATGACAAAATAACAAGGCAAATTCTCAACAGTCATCAGCTTTCTTTTATCAAGCATTGTAATAGACACCAATGTAGCTCTTGTCTACTTGAAAAATCAAGTTGTTTTCATTTACCTCCCATTGAACATTCCAGTCAAAGCCCTTTTGAATTGCTATATTCAAATGTTTAGGGTCCTTCCCCCACTTTGTCTAATTTAGGATTTAAATATTTCATTATGTTTGTGGATGATTTTACATGCTATTCTTGGATTTACTTTCTCAAGAATTGCAGTGATGTATACAATGTTTTCACAAAATTTGTTCATTATGTGGAACTTTAGTTTAATGCCAAAAGTAAGTCTTTTCAATCTTACTTCAGTGGTGAATATCAAAAGCTCAATCCATTCCTTCAACAAAATGGCATCAAGCATCGACTTGCTTGTCCACATACCCATAAACAGAATGGGGTAGCTAAACGTAAAATCCAGCATGTGGTGGACATAGGACTTACACTCATGGCACATTCCTCACTTTCATTTTGATATTGGCCCTATGCATTTGACACAACCACAAACCTCATCAATAGCCTTCCTACACCCACTCTTCATGGTCAAAACCCAACATTCAAACTAACGAAACCACACCCAACCATGCATCCCTCAAAGTGTTCAGATGCGCAGCCTACCAACTCCTCCACCCCTACAACCAACATAAATTCTCACACAAATCCAAAAGTTGTGCATACCATTGCCTATCCACAAATCATGTAGGTCATAGATGTCTGGACATCTCCACAGGCCAAATCTATATAGCCAAACATGTGTGTTTCATTAAATCAGAATTCCCATTCAAAGACAACAACTCTACCTCAACAAATTCCAACTCCACCACCACTACATCACCATGGTTACAAATTCAATCTGAACTGTTCTCCAACTCAGGTACGTATCTTTTATCTCCCTCTAACTCTATCTCTTCTACACTAACAATCTTATCCCATTCTCAACCAATACCATCCACTCCATACTATTCACCATCAATTGAACCTTCCCCAAACACCTCATCCTCCTCACATAGCAACGATCTCCACCTTGTCGTTGACATCTCTGCATACAACCCAACCCTACCTGCACCAAATCCCACTACAAACCCAACGCCAACTTCACCACCCCAAACTCACCATATGACCCCACGGCCATCCACCATGCAAAAACGCACCACATTTCTTACTCAAACATCTTTTGACATTACTGAACCATCTACCTTCACCTAAGCTTACAAAAACCAAAAATGGAGAACAACAATGCAATAAGAGTTTAATGCACTCATCATTACCAAAACCTGGACACTTGTTCCACGCCCATCCTCTCACAATGTCATTGGCAACAAAGGTTATACTGAATTAAAAGAAACCCAAATAACACAGTGAAAATGCCTTAGAGGGGGGGTGAATAAGGCAATCGAATTCAAATCTATAGTAATTGAAATTTAAACAAAAATAGAAAGAATGTTGGGAAGGAAGAATGAAGAGCACAATGATTTAAGGAGTTCGGATTCAACAACAATCCTACATCTCCACCTAACTTAACCCCAAGTTAGGATTTTCAATCACCCACAATCTTATTCACAAGATTGAGATTACACAAGAGTTTTAAGGCTCACTCTTACAGCCTTACAAACAAGAGTTTCAAGGCTCACTCTTAAACCAAATCCCAAGTGTTTTAATGGCTAAACACTTAAATCAATTCCTTTAGAAATAAACCTCACTTCCCTTCTAATCTATCCCAAGAATTAGATGAAGTAGAAATTCTATTTCTAACACACAACCAACTCTCACAAGAGTTAATGAAACAAAAATGAATAAATTGAAAGTATGAGAGCTTTGATGAATGCTTAAGAGAGAATGAATGATAAACAAGTTTCTTAGCATTCAATTGAGCTCTTGGAGGTGTTTATATAGATAAACACTCAAAAATATAGCTGTTGGATGAATAAATTATGTCTCCAACGTTTATAAATGATTTTTGTATGTTCTAGGACTCTTTTTGCAGCTTTATGGACGCTCACGATCGTGAGGAGGAGGTTCTGGCTCGTGAGGAGGAAGATACTAGCCGTTGCCTTTGAAACAAGTTAAAAATTCCCATTTTTTGCTGTCAGGGGAGTGTTCACGAGTGGCTTACGATCATGAGCATCGCTCGTGAGCATCACTGCCCAAAAAGGCTCACAAAGGATGCTACAGGAGCTTGCTCGTGAGATGCTCGTGAAGGTGCTCGTGAGCGTCACTGACGACGATCGAATTAGCCTTATCTTTCTTCACAAAAGTTGTAGATAATTTTCTTATCTTTCTATATCACTTTGAATCATATCAGTTGGACATCTGTAACTCAAGATATTACTCAAATACTAAGAGCAGCTCAACTTTAGATGAAAGCTGCATATGCTGACTTTGATTCAATATTTGCATATCCAAATGAACTTTTATTTTGACAAGTAAGATCAATTTGGAAAGCTTAAGATGTTTAATTCAAATTTCAAGAAGATCACTTCCTCATTTTAGATCTCTAAGAAATCTAAAATCTTCCTTGAATCTCGGAGGTCACATTAGCCCAAAAGTATGCTTAACTCCATTTTGATTTGCATGATAGTCCTAGCTTATACACACTTAAACAAACATGTTAGATGCTGAAAACTAATATTGTTAAGATCAAAATCAATATTGATTATTGCTAAGGTCAACAAAAATCAATAGGCAATCTTGCACACATCAACACAAAAAAGAGGCCAATCATTAAGGAGTTGCATGAGCTGATTGATCAGGGATTACAGTGGAAGATAACCAAGAAATATCTTTTAGCTCAATTCAAAGTACGATCAGTGTACTTGGATAGAGTTAAAAGCAGCTCAGAGAAGAGATCCACAATTGTAGAATATTATATTTAAAGTGCAACAAGGTCAATCCAGAGACTTTGTAACTGACAGTGAAGGCACGTTGTGTTTGGGCACAAGGCTATGTGTACCAGATGTGGATGAATTAAGAAAGGAGATTATGGAGGAAGCACATTTTTCTGCTTATAGTATTCATCCAGGTTCTACCAAGATGTATCATGAATTGAAAGATATATATTAGTGGAATGGGATGAAGAGAGACATTGTAGAATTTGTGTCCAAGTGTCTTACTTGTCAGCAGGTGAAGTTGGAACATTAGAGACCTTCAGGATTATTACAACAGTCGTCCATCCCAGAGTGGAAGTGGGATATGATTACTATAGATTTTTTAGGTGGTTTACCTCGTACATCAAGTGGCTATAATGCTATCTGGGTGATAGTTGATAGATTGACAAAGTCAGCTCACTTTCTGCCAATTAAAAAGACATACTCTACTGACAGGTTAGCAAGATTATATGTTAACCATATAGTTTGTCTTTATGGAGTACCAGTGAGTATAGTGTCTGACAGAGGAGCCACTTTTACTTCAGTCTTTTAGCAAGAATTACATAAGCTTTGGGTACAAGGTTGGACTTCAGCACATCTTTTCATCCTCAAACTGATGGTCAATCTGAAAGGACCATTCAGACTTTGGAGGATATGCTTTAGATGTGTGTGATGGATTTTGGTGGTCAATAGGACGTACACTTGCCATTAATTGAATTTGCAAATAACAGTAGTTATCATGCAAGTATTGAAATTGCTCCATATGCACTGTATGGAAGAAAGTGCAGATCGCCTTTGTGTTCGAAAATTGGCGAGAGACAGTTGACGGGACCGGAATTGGTGCAAGTGACTTCTGAAAAGATACCCATCATTCAACAAAGGTTAAAGATAGCCTTCTGCAGATAGAAGAGCTATGCAGACCCTGAGAGGAAGGATGTGTCATTCTCTGTTGGAGACTTGGTGTTTCTTAAAGTGTCTCCAATAAAGGGAGTGATGAGGTTCGGTAAGAAAGGTAAGTTAGCTCCAACATATATCGGACCCTTCGAGATTCGATCGAGAGTTGGCGAAGTGGCGTAACGACTAGTGTTACCGCCAGAGTTGTCGTAGATTCACTTAGTGTTTCATGTCTCAATGTTAAGGAAGTATGCTTCCAATCCTTCGCACATTCTTCAACCTCAGACAGTGGAGCTCAATGAAGTTATGGGGTATAAAGAGTACCCAGTGGCGATAGTGGATCAACAAGTTCGACAGCTCCGCACTAAAGAAATTTTGACGGTGAAAGTGTTGTGGAGCAACCATACGGTGAAAGATTGCACGTGGGAGACTGAGGCAATGATGCAAGTGGCATATCCCTATCTTTTTCATTTGTAAAAATCTTGTACTCCTTTTATTTTGTTAAAATTCGACGACGAATTTTTATAAGGAGTGAAGATTGTAAACAACTGAATTATTTTTAAAAATTATAAAATTTATTTCTGAGACTTGTAGTGTTAATAAATATATTATTAATATTGAGATTTTCATTTAGTGAAATTAAATTTGAATTTTTGGTTTTGAGAATTATTTTAATTATTATTTTATAAAAGTGTGTAAATTTTATTTTAATAAATTATTAACTAAGTGTTAATTTATATTTTATTGGGTATATTATTTGGTTGAGAGATTGGTGGTAAATTAATATATTATTATTATTATTATTATTATAAAAAAGTCAACAGAATAAAAAAAATTTCGGTCAACTTTTTTCTTTCTTTCTTTTCTTTTTGTTTTCTTCTTCTTCCTCCGCTGGACTGTACCAGCAGACCACTACCACTACCTTGCCGCCGCTGCCAGACACTATGCAACCACCACCAGCTTCGCCGTCCAGCCGCCGTTCTTCTTCTTTCCTTCCCGGTTTTTTTGGATTCGACCGGATTCCTCTTCTCTTGGCCGGCTATAATTCCAGCATCTCCAGCTGGCAAATTTGGGCTTTAACTCTTCGTCTCAAAGTGGGCTTCTCAATTCCTTAATTTGTTTAAGGAATTAACTCCGGTAAGCCCCTCAAATTTGGATTTTTCAATTATAGGTTTTTAGGTTAATTTGTAAGTTTGAGCTTGAAAATGATTTTCTTAGGTATAGGTGATTTATGATTATTTGATGTTGAAGTTGTGAGCTACCCATTGATAATTTTTATTTATTTTTCTAAAATTATTTTAAAAATGTACACTATTCTGATGCTCGAAGTTACTGTTCCCGTACCGTTCCAAGCTTAGGAAGGTTATATTTTTAATAAATTCTCTGATTATTTTTAGCAAAGTTTGTGAAGAAAGTTTATTAAAATTATGTATAGAATTTTTATTATAAATTTTTGAATGTTTATGTGAAAAATAAATTTTTGGAAAAATTAGTATAAACTAGTAAATTTTATATTTTAGTTGAAATTATTGTTAATTAATATGTTTTAGATAGTATTTGAGTAATAAATAGTATAAAAATAAATTTTATGAATTATTTCCTATTTTTAGCTAATTATTTGTAATTTTCAGAAAAATATATGAATAGCCTAAATGTGTCATTTGCTAATTTTATAATGTATGTAAGTAATTTAAATTGTTATTTGCAATAAATGTTAATTTAATTGTAAGATTTGAATTATATATGTTTATTGACGAAAATTTAATTATAAGCTAGAATTTTACTATTTATTTGAAAATAAATATTTTTTATGTTTTATTGTGGAAATAAATTAAATTGTTGTATTTAAATG
>CATIWM010075500.1:0-27848 GCA_949671775.1 Mallotus repandus
CTTATTCCTAAATCCACCATTCTCTACCTTCTCCTCTTTAACCCATTTACTTTGATTTTCTAGTACCCATTTTTTTTCTCTTTTCTCTTTTCTTCTTTTTTTTTTGGGTTATTACATTCTTCCTCCCCTAAATAAAATTCATCCTCGAATTTTAAAATCTCCTCATCACTTTTTAAATAAATAAGGGTACCGACTGCACTTATCCATTTTTGTCTCTTAAGTGTAGTTCTCTATTGTGAGGTTGCTCCACATCACTTTCACTATTAAGATTTCTTTAGTGTGAAGTTGACAAACCTAATGATCTATAATTGCCACAAGATATCTCTCATATGATAAATCCTTACTGAGTTCCACTGTTTAAGGCTAAAGAGTGTGAGAAGGATCAAAGATATACTTCCTCAATATAGATACATGGAACACTGGGTAAATTTGAGATAATTCATGTGGCAATATCAATCTATAAGCCACTTCTCCAACTCTGGACGAATCTCGAAAGGTCCAATATATCTCTGGGCTAACTTGCCTTTCTTACCAAATCTCATCACCCCTTTCATTAGAGACACCTTCAAAAACACCACGTCTCCAACCGAAAATGACATATCGTCCTCTTAAGATCCACAAAGCTCTTTTGCCTACTAAAAGCTGTCTTCAACCTTTGCTGAATGATAGGAACGTTCTTCGATGTCACTTGCACTAATTATGAGCTTGTTAGTTCCCTCTCTCCAACTTCCTAACATAAAGGCAATCTACACTTCCTTCCATATAATGCTTCATATGGAGCCATCTCAATACTTGCATGATAACTATTGTTCTATGAAAATTCAATCAATGGCAAGTGTAAATCCCATTGACCACCAAAGTCCATCACACACATTCTCAACATATCTTCAAATGTTTGAATGGTCCTTTCTAACTAACCATCTGTTTGAGGATGAAATACCGTGCTAAAATTAAATCTTATGCTCAATGTCGTATGGAACTCTTGCTAGAAGACTAAAGTAAAAGTAGCTCTTCTCTCTGACACAATACTTTCAAGCACACTATGAAGGTAAATAATTCGGTTAATATACAACCTTGCTAACTTGTCAGTGGTGTACATCTTCTTAATTAGCAAAAAGTGTGCTGACTTGGTTAGCTTGTCAACTATCACCTAAATAGCACCATAATCTCTAATTATATGAGGCAATCCAGTCACAAAATCCATAACAATCATATCCCACTTCCACTTTATTGCAACTGTTGCAAAAATCTTAAGGGCCTTTGATGTTCCAATTTCACTTGTTGGCAAGTAAGACACTTGGATACAAATTCTACATTGTCTCTTTTCATTCCATTCCACTAGTAATTATCCTTCAAAATATGATACATCTTGGTAGAACTTGGATGAACACAGTAAGCGAAAAAATAAGATTCTTCCATAATATCTTTTCTCAACTCATCCACATTCAACACACATAACCTAGTGCTTAAATGCAATACACCCTAACTGTCAATCATAAAATCTTTGGATTGACCTTACTGCACTTCATACATTATCCTTTGCAACTGTGGGTCCCTTCTTTGAGCTGCTTTGACTCTATCCAAGTACACTGATCGTACTCTGAATTGAGCCAATAGACATGACTTGGTTACTTTCCACTACAACCCTTGATCAATAAATTCATGCAATTCTTTAATGATTGGCCTCCTCTTTGAGCTAACGTGAGCAAGGCTTCCTACTAACTTTATACTCAATGCATCAGCTACCATATTAGCTTTACCCGGATGATAAAGAATGGAGCAATCATAGTCATTCAAAAGTTTCATCCATCTCCTTTACCTTAAGTTTAAATCTCTCTGCAAGAAAATATACTTTCTCTTATGGTCAGTGTATATTTCACAAGTAATGCCATATAAGTAATGTCTCAAAATCTTAAGTGCAAACACCACTGCTGCCATTTCTAAATCTTGAGTAGGGTAGTTTTACTTGTGCTTCTTTGCATAAGTAACTACTCTCCCATTTTGCATGAATACACACCCCAATCCTACTTAAGAAGCATCACAATACACTGTATACCCTTCACTTTTCGAAGTAGAGTCAACATTGTAGCTGAAGTCAACCTATCCTTTAGCAATTAAAAGTGCTCCTCACATTATCTGTCCCTACAAAATTTGCATTCTTCTGGGTCAACCTTGTTAAAGGTGTGGCAATCTTGGAGAAATCCTTCATAAATCTCCTATAGTAGCCAGCTAAACCTAAGAAACTCCTTATTTCAGTAACTGTTGTGGATTTTTCCATTCTATAATTGCTTTAATCTTTTTGGGATCCAATTGTATGCCATCTTTAAATACCATATGGTTAAATTACCATTATCAAATGCATAGCATGTTCCACCTCAATCTTGGAATATACTAATATATCATCAATAAATACTATCACAAATTGATCCAAGAATGGCTTAAACATCAGATTCAGTAAGTCTATAAAAGTTACTGGGGCATTAGTCAATTCTAATGATATCACAAAAAATTTATTATGGCCATACCTCATCCGAAAGCAGTCTTGGGTATATCTCCACTTCTGATCCTTAACTGATGATATCCTGACCTCAAGTCAATCTTGGAGAAACACTGAACTCCTTGAAGTTGATCAAACAAATCATCAATCCTCAAGAGTGGATATTTATTCTTGATGGTAACTTTATTCAACTATCTATAGTCGATACAAAGTCAAAGCATACCATCTTTCTTCTTCACAAATAACACTTGCATACCCCAAGGAGATGTGCTGGGTCTAATGAAACCCTTATTAAGCAACTCTTACAATTGCTCTTTAAGCTCCTTTAATTCTGAAGGTGCCATTTATAAGATGGTATAGAGATAGGATCTGTACTCTGTACAACATTGATAAAAAATTCTATCTCTCTTTCCAGTGGCAACCTTGGTAATTCTTCAGGAAAGACATTTGGAAACTCACATACAACTAGCACATTCTCAACTGCCTCTTTATCAACATTTGAATCTCTAACCATAGCTAAATAGCGTTGACATCTCCTTCTAAGCATCTTTCTAGTTATGATTACAAAAATAAGATTCTGAGGCATTGAGCTATTGTTGCCTTTGAATCGCAATTCCACATCATTCAGGATTCTAAAAATCACTTCCTTCTCCCGATAATATAAACTAGTATAATGTTGAGCCAACTAATCCATTCCTACAATCACATCAAAATCTATCACATCCAATAAAACTAGATCTACAAGCAACTCTTTACCTTCCACTAACACTGGATAAGATGGAAAAACTATATCTATTTTTAACTCATCATTGAGGGAGTTGCTATAGATAATGGAATTAATAACTTGGATGGTTGCCATCCTATTCTTGAAGCAAAAACAGGAGATATAAAAGAATTTGATGCACTAGGATTATACAAAACTCTAGCATTAAAATAATATACCAAAAAAGTACCTGCCACAACTACATTGGATGCCTGAGCATCCTGAGGAGTCATTATAAAAACTTTAGCTTGTCCACAGCTTGCCTGTTGCAAAGTAGATGGCTATGTAAATCCTCTGCCACTAGGTCTCCTACTAAATCTACCTCTTGAACCACGACCTTCTTGGCCCACATACTAAGTACCACTCTGCTGAGGATACACTGATGCATGAAACTAAAGAGCCTACTGTATTGGTTGAGCAATTATAGCATATGAACCTTGTGGGTATGCTCGCTGATAACTATAATTTACGTATGATTTAGCAAAATGCCCAACCTGATTGTATTTGAAATATGCTTTTGATGGTAGGTGACAAGGGTCTTGATGTACCTGACCACAGTTAAGACATGCACTGGGCCCTGAGCTCAACTGTCGTACCCAAAACTTTGACCACTACTGCACTATTGGCCCCGTGAACAGATTTATTAGGTCTACTACTTCGTCAGCTATGCCTTCCAGTATTTTGCCAATGGTGACCTCGGTAGTTCTACTATGATGTACCAACAGTTTGAATACTAACACTGCCTATCTGAAACATTGTCTGGGTAATTCCCTAAACACTAGCTATCCTACCACCTCCACTCATACAAGGGTTTAGGGTCATACCATGTCTTATATGTCGCCTCTCCAACTACCTGGCCTTACCAATAATACTCTCTAAAGTGCGAACCTCTATACGAATCCCCATATATGTTGGTCCTAACCCTGTCACATACAAATCCACTGCTTTACGCTTATCTCCCATCACGTCCGCTGCTTAATATGACAGCTTGAGGAACTCCCTCATGTAATCATCAATTGATTTATCTCCTTTACTAATATGTAACAACTGCCATCTATATGCTTCCCTTATAGCAGGTAGACAAAAAACTACAAGAAGCTCCCCTTAAACTCTATCCAAGTGATAATGTCCATATAGGGTAGTATGGACTACATGAACCAATCTTTAACTGCTGCTTAAACTGATAACTCAATAATAAGAATCCTCTGATAGTCCATATACCCAGTCCTAATCCTAGACTCAATGGTATTGATAAAGTCCAAGGTATCTCTAGTCCCATAAAAAGAAATCCTCTTAACTCTAGAGTACAGAAGAAGAGCATCAACATCTGTCTTCCCTTAGTTCCTTTGTTGAAGCATTTGTTGCACCATTGCCATTGCTTGATTAAGTGTAGTTAAACCCTAATTAATTCCTTCCATACCAGCTGCAAAGATTATAGGATCCACCTCAAGAGCTTCTGGCTCTACTTGCAGCTATTGCTCTTGTCTCTGAGCTGTCGCTACTCTAGGCCTACCCCTTCTTCTAATTAATAGGGTAGGGAGAGGAGCTTCATCCTAAAAAGATTGCTCACTATCACTATTTGTTACATCTACAGTAGGAGCATTTCGTGCTTGCCTTATTTTGAAAAGGCACAAAAACTAACAAGATTCAAAACACCATAAGGGAACTGACATATATGCGAAATTCTAAAAGCAATAATGATAAAAAATGAAAATTACCACCTAATCACTTCAGTAGTTTCAAGAATCGATAGACACCAATGACAAAAATAATAACAAATTAACCATTAGCTCTGATACTAACTTTGTCACGACCCAAACCTAGAAGGGCACATGACCGACATTAGGGAAATGGAAAGCATGAAGCTTTCAAAACCCGTAGTAAGCCTTAATAAGATTTCATAATTAAATTAACTCACTTTTATATTTTTAAAAAATCTAGCAGTGTTTCCTCTGTACCGAGACAAAACCAAAACCTGTGGAAAAGAAAACAACGCTTCCAAAATGTTTTCAATCAACACAACTGCATAATAAAACCAAAAACCATATCAAATTGACCACAAATACATTTATCTCAATCACAATAAAATCCATCGTACAAGTTATACAAAATAGTCTACTACTACGGTATTCTAGAGTTCAAATACATAATACATATATCAAATAGACCTACATAATATAGCTAGAGAAGAAGAAAGTCGATGTAGACGGTGATAACTATCAGACTGATGATGTGATTCTAAAAAAATAAAATTTGAGGGGAATTAAACCTCATTGAGTAAATTAATAATATAAAATGCATGTTGGTTTTAAATCAGTTATTCAAAACCTTTTTAAAAATAAATAAACATTTAAAATCCTTTACTTTATTAAAAAATTGTATTTATGTAAATCCTTTCTAAAATTTATAAATCACTTTAATACGAAATTCTCAAACAAAATAGTATAAATTAAATCCTTGGTGTAAAACATGGTAGAACCCTAAACCTCAATTCTAATAGCCTTCAAGCTCTCTTAAATCCAAATGACTGTCGTCGATCAACCTTGTGCGAGTTACAACCGCAGTCCAATCATTTAGTCCATTACTGATGACCCAAGAGGACAAGCTCAATCGAGTTACATATCAATTTTGGCATGAGAGAATAATGCTCCAAGGAGCTCAATCCAAATACTACTCGAGAGAACAAGCTCAACCAAGCCTAAACCACAACACTACCCTAGAGAACAAGCTCAACCGAGCTAATCCACATATTTTTTTTGACTCAAGATCTCAACCAGTGTGCATGTGGTCATGGTGACACCCACCAAGTAGCATGTTCTGCCTTTTCTCCAAATCATATTTAATTCATATGCCAATAAAATAAAATACCATAAATCCAACTAAAACATCTTCCTAAGAATTATTCACGATAATAAAATAAATAGATCATGCATGTGATAAAATTTATAATTATAAATAAATCTATATATTCCAATTTAATACTATATTAACCACATGAAAAATTCTAGTTTAAAAATTCTCAACAAACATTTTATAAAATTAACTTACAATTGGAGAGTGCTGGTCGATGCATCCTTGGTTGTCTATGCTCGACACCTCCTCCTCCCAAACTCTCTAAATAATCCAAATATTTATTTAATAAATAACTTTAAATAAATTCTTAAAAATTCTAAGAAAAAGTATAAAAATTAAGAAATGATTTATTTTGAGACTCAAAGAATATTTCCAATGAATTAAATTAATTTATATGAAAATATATAATTTCCTACATAAACATTCAAAAAAATTTATTGCAAAATCCATGAGGAATTGGGCTTAAGTCCAGTTACAATAATTGATCACCACAATTTATACTATTTATTAAAAATATTCTTAGAATTTTTTGGGCTAATTACTGTTCATCACCGGAATTTAGGTGAGACCCGCCATATTTCTCACTAGAAACACAACACCCGACTGGTGCATGAAATTGACAAGGGTCTATTGTATTGGCTAAGCAACTGTAGCAGATGAACCTTATGGGTATGCCTACTAATAACTAGAATTTGGATATTCTCTAATAAAGTGTTCAACCTGCCCACATCCGAAACATGCTCATGATGGTAGATGACAAGGGCCTTGATGCACTTGACCACAATTACAACATGCATTAGGTCTTAAGTATGTACTGCCATACTTGGATCTCTAACTACTGTTGTCACTGTTGGCCTCAGGCCTAAGTCTAATAGGTTTGCTACTCTGTCTGCTATGCTTTATGCCCACGGTGACCTTTATAGCCCTGTTGTGAAATACTAGCAGTCTGATTGCCAACACTGCCCATCTAAAACATTGGCTGGAAAATATCCTGAACACTAGCTGCCTTGCCATCTCCTCTTATATATGGGTCTGGGATCATACCATGCCTTTTGTGTTGCCTCTCCAACTGTTTAGCCTCATTTATAACACCCTCCAAAGTGTGACCCTTTGTACGAATCCCCATAAATACTGGTCTTAATCCAGTCATATACAAGTCCACTACTTTATGCTCATCACCCATCATGTCTGTGATATGATGTGACAATTTGAAAAACTCTCTTATGTAGCCTTCAACTGATCTACCTCCTCTGCTAATATGCAATAGCTACCATCTATATGCATCCATTGTAGCAGGTGGATGAAAATAGCTCAAGAATCGACCTTAAACTCTATCCAAGTGATAGTGTCCATATAAGAATATATGGACTGCATGAACCAATCCTGAGCTATTACTTGGATTGACAACTCAATAATAAGGATCTTATGATAATCTGTATGCCCAGTGCTAGTCCTAGACTTAATAATATTAATAAAATATAGGGCATCTCTAGTCCCATCAAAAGGAATTCTTCCAACTCTAGAGTACAGAAGAAGAGCATCAACATCTATCATCCCTTCATTTCTTTATTGAAGCATCTGTTGTACTAAGGGCATGGCTTGGTTAAGTGTAGCTAGACTTTCATTAATTCCTACCATTCCAGCTGCAAAGGCTATATGATCAACCTTTAGAGCTTCTGGTTTTGGTTACGACTGGTGCTCTTATCTCCGTACTGTCGCTGCTCTAGGCATACTCCTTCTTCTACCTTGTGGGGCAGTGGGAGGATCTTCATCTTGAAAGGACATTTGTAGCAGGAGTTGTTCGTGCTCGCCTTATTTTGAAAAGACATAGAAATCTTCAAGTTCAAGACATAATAAGGAAACTAACATACTAACAAAATTCTAAAAGCAATGATGGCAACAAATGACATTTATCGACCTAATTACCACAGTAGTTTCAAGAAAATACAGACAATAATGACCAAAAAATAGAAAATCAACCATTAGCTCTGATACCAACTTAGTCACGACCCGAACCTTAAAGGGCATGTGATTGACACTAGGGAATGAGAAAGTGTGAAACTTCCAAAACCCATAGTAAGCCTTAGAAATTTTTCACAATAAAATTAACCAAATTTAAAAATTTTAAAGAACATCCAACAGAATTTCCTCTGTACCTGGACAAAACCAAAACCTATAGAAAAGAAATAAGACTTCCAATATGTTTTCCAATCAACATTACTTCATAATAAAACCATAATCAGTACCAAATCCACCACAATTCACAAGATAATATTTAAAAATATTAAAACATAAATACATGATATACAAGCCATTTAAGTACTAAAGTATCTAGAATTTAAATATGTAATACTTGTATTAAAAAAAACATACATAAAACAACTGGAGAAGAAGAAATCTAATGTAGATGGTGACAGTTACTAGACTGAATGTGAGGTCTTGAAAAAATAAAATTGAGGCAAATTAGACATCATTGAGTGAATTAATATTATAAAATGTATATTGGTTTTAAAATACTTGTTTAAAACCAATAAATGTATTGAATAAATAAATATTAAGAATAATTTATTTTATTAATTAGTATTTTTATAAAATATCTTTCTAAAATCTATAAATCTGTTTATACAAAATTCCTCATATGAAAATCATGTAAAATAAAATCTTAGTGCAAATCATGGTATAACCCTTAACCTCAATCCACTATCAATTTCCTAAGAGAACACACTCAACCGAGTTACATTTTAACTCTAGCTCGAGAGAACAAGCTCCACCGAGCTAAATCCAAATGCTAACTTTACACTAAAATACCAATTTTTAGTATAAAAAGGAAATAATGCAAAAATGATGAGAAAATGAAAAAATATGAATGCAAACACTCCCGTAATCACCCAAACTTCCTTCTTCTTCTATATATCTTATTCCCAAACTTCAAATCACCACAAAAATCACAACTTTATCATATTTACAATAAAATAAATAAAAATGCTAGAAATGATAAAAAATAATGGAAATAAGATGGAAAAGATGATAAAAATGCAATATTTAGTTAGAAAATAGATAGGAGATCCTCAGAGGGATTGGATAATTACCTTAGTTGCATGCTTTGTCAAAGATGTGGTTCGATTTGGTTTAAGCTGTCTAAACCTAGTGAGAGAATTAGTTTTTGGTTAAGTGTTTTAGGTTGAGTGGGTGCTCCAAATGCTTTAGGAGTGAAAGGATGAGAGAAAAATTTGTCCAAAACAGTAACTTTCTCTCTTTAGGACCATCTGCCTCGAAAAATATGCCACTCTTTTCTTCAAAAAGAGGAAAAATTGAGTTTTTAACAATCAGGTCTGGGGACCCACGAGCTTGGGTCATGGACCCACTCTCTTGGGTTAGGAACCCACGTGCATGGTTCCTAGACCCATGCTGTTTTGGTCATATTGACCCATGGGCTTAGGTTAAAAAGCTACACTCGTGTGTCATTAACCTAAGCTCATAGGTTGATCCACCCACATTGGTTTTTCCCTTACTATTGGTCTTTTTTAGGCCAAACTTGACTTTTTTTTTTGGTTTTTGGTATATTTTGGTATCTTCTAAGTTTCTTTTGAGTTACTTCTCGACCTAAGCATGCTCGAGAGAACTTCCGAAGAAATTCTCCCTCGTCTGACAGACAGGTGTCCATCATCCGATTTTTGGGGAAACTATCAAAATTTGGGTATCAACGTCATCATTTTTATTATTGTTTGTGCATCATTTTAATTTATTATATTTATTGCAATATTTTTATTTATTTTTATTAATATTTCTAGATTTTTCTAATTTTTATTGCATTTTCACTATTTTTTATCATATTTATGTTATTTATGGTGAATTTGACATTTTTATTATAAAGGTAATATTTTTATGGTAAAAATGTCACCTTTATCACTTCGATATTTTTATTTTCACAATTTTATTTATTTATGAAATCATTTCTATATTTTTATTATTTTTATGGTATTTTTGCAATTTTATTGCATTTATCCCTTTTATAGTAAATTTGGCCTTTTTATCAAAAAGTTCACATTTTTATGGTAAAAATGTCATCTTTATTATTTCTATTTGAAAATGCCTTAGGGTGGTGGGGTTTGATTAAGGCAAATGATAATTTTAAGAAAAAACAAATAGAATTTAGGCAATTGAACAAGAATTAAAAGAATGTTGAGAAAGACGAATGTTAAACACAATCATTTAAAGAGTTCGAATTCTTAACGATCCTACGTCTCCACCTAACTTATCCCCAAGTTCATAAGATTGAGATTACACAAGAATTTGAAGCTCACTCTTCAACCTTACAATCAAGAGTTTCTAGGCTCACTCTTAAACCAAATCCTAAGTTTTTTAATGGCTAAATATTTAAGCCAATTTCTTTAGAATAGAATCTCACTTCCCATTTTCTAAACCCAAAAAATAGAAGAACAAGAATATATATTCTAACATCTCAAAGTTTTGGTAGATTTAAATTGACTTATTTCTGTTAGAATGATGCTCACGATTGTGAGGAAGAGGTCCTGGCTCATGAGGATCAGTTTGAGAGCTGTTGCTTTTGACATTTGTTCAAAAATGGATGTTGTGAGCTGTTAGGAGTGTGCCCATGAGCTGCTTATGACCATGAGCACTCCTTATGAGCATCATTGCCTCTTTTACTCAATAAAGCTCAAAATTAAAGCTTCGGGGAGGTTGCTCATGAGGG
This sequence comes from Mallotus repandus, assembly GCA_949671775.1. Taxonomy (NCBI): domain Eukaryota; kingdom Viridiplantae; phylum Streptophyta; class Magnoliopsida; order Malpighiales; family Euphorbiaceae; genus Mallotus; species Mallotus repandus. Next base: position 10,828 of record CATIWM010075500.1, read on the forward strand.
GCTTATGAAGAGCTTGTGAGGAGACACCTGTAGGTTTAAAAATGTATCTTTTTTATGCTTAAATGCTCATGATACTTTTAGTATATAATTGGTATATTATAATTCAAAGAAATGCATTTTTATAAGTGTATTTCGTATCTTTGAATAAGAGCAAAGGATCTTGATGAACAATTAAGTTCTTACACTCTTAAATGAAATCATTAGTAACTTAAATTGATTGTCAAAATCAAAATTAGGAGTATGATCATGCAAATGGTCAAAAATCTACCCATTTTGGCTTTGACAATCAATTTGATAAAAATAAATAAAGTTTGTGTAAGTGTCAAAATAATTTACATATGAACTAAATTAAGTAACTCCCCCTTTCAAATTAAATAATTACAATGGGTGAAAATAATTTTCTCCCCCTTCGATGAATTTACCAATCAAAAAAATATTTATCTCCTTTAAAAGGAATATATTTCTTTATTTCTCCCCTTTTTGGTTATGATAAGAAATATAAATTTGTATCAAATAAAAGTGGTAAATTTAAATAAGATCTAACATTACAAATATGCTTGAATAAAAATTAAAAATTTAATGCCAAAATAAAAACATGATAACATGATCAATTAAAAAATTGCACCACTTATAATGCATCACAAAAATAGTACATAATGTATTGCTTAAAGCAATAAACTTAAATACCACATAATAAATCATGTAGCACTTATCATATCATAAACATAAACACATCTTCTCTTCTCCTCCTTTGTCAAAGATAAAAAGAAAAGAGAGAGAATAAACTAAAAATAAACTAAATGAAAACAAAAGACCAAGAACTAAAACAATGAAACAAGATAGACCAAAACTAAGGAAAATCTAAGAGTCATTTCCATCTTGAGGATCTTGGAATGGAGGAGGAGGAGGAGGAGGCCAAGTGCATTGTATATTATAATGAGCATACAGTTGGTGAATTTCATATTCCATGTGTTCCATTATGTGCTTAAAATGATCAAGTCTTGTGTCCACTTGATAAAACTTTGTATTAAAGTTGGATTCTACAAGGGATAGATGATTAAAGAATCCACCAACCCACGCCGGCTCATCATCCGCACTTTGAGACGTAGAACGACCTCTTTGCCTCTTCCTTTGAGCTTGGGTTGGAGTAAGGACTTGCTCTTACTCTTGAGGAATTTCTTCTTCAATTTGCACACTTTCAAGTCCATGTGTCCTAATTTGCTCAATGTCTTACAAACCTTGAGCTAACTCTTCATCATCTTCATCTCCCTTTTCACTCTTTCATACCGATATACCTTTAGCTAATTTTAATTATCTAGAGTTCCTTAAAAGGTTTTCATGAAGAAAAGAAGGTGGAATGGAAGGAATGTTGTTCAAGGAAATTCAAAAATGGTTTGCAATTTGGGTGATGAAACCTCCAATACATAAATTCCCACTTACACTATCATTTAGCAACAAAACCTCTATTGAAGCCATCTTCCTAACTCAACATCCACACCCTTAATAAGACATCTGATGAGGTATAAGCAATCAAAAGAAATTGCCTCATTACTTAGGCCCCTAGCTTGAATAGAATAGGTAATAAACCTATGCACCAACCAAAGATAATTAGAAGCAAAAAGAGAGGCTTTTGTATGACCCGCGACAAAAGAACTAGCATTAGGCTTAGAATGTTGAATCTAAAAATTGTTAGGAGACCCACTTGTTTTAGGAGAAGTAATACCCCCTTACGTAAAACCAAAGATATTATTAAATTATTGAGATGTAAGAAACCTATCTCTACCACCTAAACTAAATCTCATGCTATTGAGAGGATTTTACTCATCAATATATTGAGTCCTTAAGCAATAGGAGGAAAGAAACTCATGGACTAAAGAACGATAGGTAAGATAAGCCTTAAAGGAAAAATTATACATACCCATATTCTCAAGCATTGTTCTAATCTTATTATAGCATCCCATATTTTCTAAGGTTGCATTAGACATAAACTTAGAAGAGATGATTTTTCTTTTGCTAAAATGAGCTAACCTTTGCCTAATTTGTATTGATGAGTAGGAGATAGGAGGATACTTCTTAAGTTGTTCTTTGGTTGCCTTTCTTACTGATGATGGAAAATCTTGAGTGGTCTTCTTCTTGGGAGCCATGGAGAAGAGGAAAATAGCACAAAGAAAATTTGAAAAAAAAGGGAGAATTTTTACTTTAAGAAGAGTTTGATTGTGAATGAAGATGTGAGGAGATAGAGAAGGGTTAATAGGGCATTTATAGAGGTGAAGTAGGGTTAAAACAATTGATTTGAAACATAAAAAATAGCTAAAAATATAGCTTATGGCCATTTTGAAAGAGAAAAAGCACACAGGGAGATTAAATCCTTGTTTAAAAAGGATTTTTGAGGGACAATAACCTCCTCACTAGCTGCTCATGATTGTGAGTAGCATTCATGACTTAACTGCCCTCTGACACAAGCAACGGTCACGAGTTGCTTTCTAATGGCTCGTGACCAAAGTTGCAGAATGACCCATGAACTTTTAAATTTTGTTCAGTTGGGTCTTAAAAATCTGACAAACATGTTCCTAAGCATTAAATCAACATACAATCATATTAAATCTTACTCAAAATAAATGCTATCATAAATAGTATTTTAATTAAGCATTTGAGAAAGTTTAAATTTCAAATAATTATTTTTGAAAAAAAAATTAAATCATGCAAATAATTAATTTTACAAAATTTTTTAAAGAGTTAAATTAAATCACCATTAAATGGCAAATTTAAAAGGGAAGATATTTTAAAACTTCAAATTTAATGCAAGGCAAAATTAAAAGAAATTGTAAGAAATTGAAATAAAATTCCAACAATCAATTATTAAAGATACAAAATCATATGAATTAAAAATACAAAATTAGATTTTAGAAAATCATTAAAAAATATAATGCAAATGGGGAAACAATGAATCATGCATATGAATAATCAATTAATTGAATGAAATTCAATAATTAATTATTAAAAAAATAATCAGAAGGGTATTAAAAACCAAAATAAATATGCATAAAGAAAAACTTGATTCCTTGCAAGTTTCATGAAAAGGTATCAAATATGGAATATAAACAGAAAGCAAACATGGGAGAAACGCATGATTACACATAAGTCCAACCATCAATTAAGCAATTTAAGCAAGTCATCAAGATAAACTTGAACCATCTATCATACCAAACTCATGTTTAATAAAATTTAATCTTTCTTCACAGAGAGACTTGGTAAAGATGTTCGCTAATTGATGATTTTTGTCAATAAATTCAAGACGAATATCACCATTTTGAACATGACCATGCAAGAAATGATGTCTAATGTCTATATGTTCGGTTCTAGAATGCTGAATGGGGTTTGTGCTAAGGTTTATAGCACTTGTATTGTCATATTTAATAGGAATGCCATAGTCCTTAAGTTGTTTTTTTGCCATAACACTTGTGAGCAACAACAACTAGTTGCCACGTATTTTGCTTCAGCAGTGGACAAGGCAACCAAAACTTATTTGTTGCTAAACCAAGAAACTAAACATTGTCCTAAGAATTGACAAGTTCCAGGAAATGCTCTTTCTATCTAATAAGCTACCGGTAAAGTTCGTATCCAAATAACTAATCAAGTCAAAGGACGAACGCCTAGGATACCAAAGTCCTAAATGCAAACTTCCACTTAGATATTTGAAAAATCTTTTAATTGCATTTAAATAAGACTCTTAGGACTAGATTGAAACCTAGAACACAAACAAGTAGCAAACATTATATCAGGTCTACTAGCAGTCAAGTAAATAAGGGATCCAATTATACCTCTAAAATGGTCATTGGAGTTTTACTTATTTTGACTCCATCCATTCCAAACTTCTTGAGAATGTCTCTAACATATTTAGTTTGATTGATGAAAATTCCATCCGTGGATAGCTTAATTTGTAATCCGAAGAAGAATTTTAGTTCATCCATCATACTCATCTTAAATTCTCCTTGCATTAACTTAGAAAATTCCCCACACAAGTAATGATTAGTAGCACTGAAAAATAATTTCATCAACATATATTTGAATAATCAATAAATCATGTTTGGATTTCTTTATGAAGAGAGTTGTATCAACCTTTCCTTTAGAGAAACCTTTCTTTAATAGAAAGTTGCTTAACCTTTCATACCAAGCTCTTGGAGCTTGTTTTAATCCATACAAAGCTTTTAAAAGTTAAACAAGTGATTTGGGAAATCAAAACTTTCAAAACCTGGAGGTTGCTTAACATAAACCTCTTCTTTAATAAAGCCATTTAAAATGCACTTTTAACATCCATTTGAAAAAGTTTGAAATCCATGAATGACACAAATGCAAGTATCATTCTAATAGCTTCTAATCTTGCAATGGGGGCGAAGGTTTCATTATAATTAATGCCTTCTTCTTGATTATAACATTTAGCTACTAGTCTAGCTTTGTTCCTAGTTATGACACCTTGTTCATTCATCTTATTTCTAAACATCCATTTAGTGCCTATATTAGGATGATGTTTTGGTCAAAGAACCAAGGTCCAAACTTTGTTTCTCTTAATTTTATTTAACTCTTCTTGTATGGCAATGACCCAAAATTCATTATTCAATGCATCATCAATATTTTTGGGTTCAATTTAAGAAATTAAGGCTACGTTAACTATAGACTTAAGTTTAGAATAAGTAGTTACCCCTTTTGAAGTGTCACTGATGATGAGGTCTTGAGGATGAGCTTTCTTGAATTGCCATTCCTTTGGTAGGTCATCCTTTAAGGTAGATTGAAGTGTTTCCTCATTTTCTTCTTTACTGGGATCTTCAAGCTCCAAAGGTTTGCTAGTATTTTCATTTTGAATACTTGTTTCCGTAAGCTCACCTACATCATCATCAACACTACAAACATCCTTTATAGGATCAAATGAGTTGGATTCATAAAAAATAACATGCATAGACTCTTCTACTACAAGTATTCTTTTATTAAAAACTCTATATGCTTTGTTAGAAGTGGAATATCCTAGGAAAATTTCTTCATCGGCTTTGGAATCAAATTCCCAAAATTATCCTTGGTGTTTAATATAAATCACTTGCATCCGAACACTCTTAGATATGAGATTTTGGGTTTTCTATTGTTCCAAAGCTCATAAGAAGTTTTATTTAAAATTGGTCTTTTAAATACTCTATTTGCGCTATAATAAGATGTGTTAATGGTTTCTACCCAGAAGTATAATGGTAGGTTATACTCATGAAGCATTGTTCTATCCATTTCCATTAAAATTAGATTTTTCCTTTCAACTATCCATTTTGTTAAGGTGTTCTAGGAGAAGAAAATGTATGTTAAATACCATTTTCATCAAAAAAGGTTTTGAAAAATTCATTTTCAAATTCAGTTCCATGATCACTTCTAATGGATGAAATGCAAAAACCTTTTTCTTTTTGAACTCTTTTTGCAAAAATTTTAAAAGCATTAAAAGCATCATTCTTATGAGCAAGAAAACATACCCAAGTAAATATGGAGTAGTCCTTAACCAAAACACATGTATAGTGCATTCTACTGAGACTAGCAACTCTAGTTAGTCTAAATAAATCCATATGTATAAGTTCAAGTGGCCTAGAGGTTGACATAAAATTTTTGAGCTTGAATGAGTACTTGGATTGTTTTCCTTTTTGACAAGCATCACCAGGTTTATCCTTAGTGAATTCAAGTGTCGATAACCATTCACAAGTTCATGTTTACAAAGATCATTTAAAAGCTCAAAATTTGCATGTCTTAACCTTCTATGCCATGTCCATGTGTCATGGTAAATAGACATCAAGCAGTTAATGTCTTTGTTGTCAATTTTATACAAATCAATAACATAGACATTGTTAACTCTTTTACCACTAAAAATTACTTTGTCTTCATTGAGACTACTAATAAAGCAATTTTTAGGATAGAAAGTGACCTTATTTCCCATATCACATAATTGACTTATACTAATCAAATTGTTTTTAAGACCATTTAGAAGTAATACATGATGTATAGATAAGGATTGAGGATTACTGATTTCTCCAATGCTAATAATCTTTCCTTTTGCATTATCCCCAAAGCTAACATGTCCTCCATCCTTAGCATCAAGCTCATTGAACTGTTCTTTGTCTCCTATCATATGTCTTGAACATCCACTATCAAGATACAACTTGCTTTGCTCTTGTGTACTTTAAGAACACCTACAAAACATAATTTATACATTCTTTTAAACCCAAACCCTAATTGGTCTAGGTTTTTTAGTCTCAAAGTAATCCGAAGGTAGCAATTGTAAATGTAGTTTTCTATAGAAATATACAATGTTAGAGTGACCCTTGGTTATGCAATAAAAACATTCAACATTTGCAAATTTATTTCTTCTAAGTGAATATGGTTTCCTAGTATGAGAAATATATCTTATGTGTTGTGGCAGTGAATGCTTTCTAAAATTCTTTTGAGTCATAGTGTGAGACATACATTGATAATGACAATGTGTATTTTGATAGGTTTGTGCAACATGTTTATGTGCATTATGTTATGTAGCTTGCCTATTATAATTATGTCTAGTGTACATATAAACATGCTTATGTTTTAGTGCTTTAGTTTGAGTTTTACATCTTTGTGTCAATGAAGGTTGAGTCTTATGAGACCTTCTCTTGTTATTTGACACATGAGACTTTTTAGCTTTGAAAGCTTGAGTCTTATTTGGTTTAGAGGTAGAAGTGGTTGAATTATGTGATGCTTTAATAAAATTAATATGTGATGATGATGATGAAGGCATTCCATTTTTATATCCAATTCCATGAGCATCTCCATGAAATTTTTGAGAGTCAAGAAGACTATCTAGAGTTTCTTTCCCTTTCTTGAATTTTGAAATGGAATTTCTTTACTCTAAGACCACAGTAGAAAGCTTATGATTTTCATCATTAGTTTTATTAAGTTGGGCTTTTAAGGAATTTGAAGTTCTTAAATCATTAACAAGTTTATTATTTGATTTAACAAGGTTAGAAAATTCATTTTTTAAGTTTTCAAATTCCTTGGTTAAGCTTGTTAACTCATGCTTATAATGCTTCTTCCTAGAAAGCAAGCTTTTATGTTTAAGCATAAGTTTACTAGCAATTAAACCCTTATCACCATCATAATAATAATCATCACAATCATCAAAAGAAGAATAGGAGGAAGAAGGTACCTTATTTTCATTTTCAAGAGCCATGAAACAAAGTTTGGCCATTTCTTGTTGTTCCTCTTCCTTTTCCAATTCAGATGAGTCATCCTAAGTAGCTTTGAAGGCTTTCTTCCTATCCTTATTTCCCTTATTCTTGAATTTTAGTTTGGGTCATTAACTTTAGATGTATCTTAGTTTCTTGCATTCATAGCAAGTAACCTCTTCTTCTTGCCTTCTGCTAGATACTTATTGTTGAAGTTTGTTGTTCTTAAGGAATTTTTCTTTCCCAAAAACTTATTAAAGTTTCTTATGAGCATGGCAATATCACTATCTTCATCACTAGAATCTTCAAAATTCTTACCTTCACTTTCTTCTTATGAAGCCTTTAATGCTATGCTCTTTTTCTTTTATTCCTTGTCTTCTTACTCTTCACCTCGTTGCTTTATTGTAAGCTTATGGGTAAGGAGCTTCTCAATAAGCATATCATATGAGAGAGTAGCAAGATCTTGAGCTTTTTTAATTAAAGTAACTCAAGATTCCCAATCCTTCTTAGGTAGGATTCTTAGAATCTTGTTGTTTACTTCTTCTTTGGTGAAATGTTTACCAAGTTTTCAAAGAGTTGTGATAAGAGCATTGAGACGATTAGTCATCTCCATGATTGATTCATGAGGCTTCATTTTGAAGAGTTCATACTCGTACATATGAAGTTGAACCTTCTTGCTTCTAACTTATATATTGCCTTCATAATGATTTTCCAAGGTCTCCCATATCTCTTTAGCCGAAATACAATATTGAAGTTTGACACTTTCTTCTTTTATCATGGAGGAGACTATAGTGATCATAGCCTTTTTATTCTTGTAGTTTTCTTCCTTTTGTTCGTTGTTCCATTCACTTCTTGGAAGAGTAGTGACTACACACCATTAACAGTATCTTTAGGTGGTTCCCATCCTTTTAGGATAATTTCCCAAAGTTTGATGGAATCACAATCTAGATAAAGCTCCATTTTGAATTTTCAATTAGGATAATCATTGCCATCAAAGAAAGGTCTCAGAGAAGAAATGTTTTGACATTTACTTCTCATGATCTTGTATTCTAGCAATGAAGTTCCTAGAATTCAAGCTCTGATACCAAATGAAAATGCCTTAGAGAGGGGGTGAATAAGGCAAATGAGAATTTTAAGAGAAAATAAATCAAATTTAGGCAATTGAATAAGAATTAAAAGAATGTTGAACACAATAATTTAAGGAGTTCGGATTCTCAAAGATCCTACATCTCCACCTAACTTATCCCCAAGTTAGGATTTTTAATCCCACACAATCTTATTCACAAGATTGAGATTACACAAGAGTTTGAGGCTCACTCTTCAACCTTACAATCAAGAGTTTCTAGGCTCACTCTTAAACCAAATCCCAAGTGTTTTAATGGCTAAACACTTAAAACAATTCCTTTAGAATAGAATTTCACTTCCCATTTTCTAAACCCTAAAAAATAGAAGAACAAGAATATCTATTCTAACACTCACCAAACTCTCACAAAAATTAATCAAATACAAAAATGATTTTAAAGAGAATTTTGAGAGCTTTAATTGAATGCTTAAGAATGAATAATGAATAAACAAGTTTCTTAAACTTCAATTGAGCTCCATGAGTTGTTTGTATAAATAAATAACTCAAAAATATGGTTGTTTAAGCCAATGATTGTGCCACCATAAATTGACTTATTTCTATTAGAATGATGCTCACGATTGTGAGGAAGAGGTCCTGGCTAGTGAGGATCAGTTTAAGAGCTGTTGCCTTTTGAAATTTATTCAAAAATTATAGTTATGAGCTGTTAGGATTGTGCTCACGAGCTACTCATGACTATGAGCGCTCCTTGTGAGCATCACTGCTTCATTTACTCAATGAAGCTCAAAATTGAAGCTTCGGGGAGGCTGCTCATGAAGCACTCTTGAGGAGACACCTCTATATTAAAAAATATGTCTTTTTTACACTTATATGCTCCAGATACTTTGAGTATATGATTGGGATATTATACTTCAAAGAAATACTTTTTTATAAGTGTATTTCGTATCTTCGAATAAGAATAAAGGATCTTGACGAACAATTAAGTTTCTACACACTTAAATGAAATCATTAGCAACATAAATCGATTATCAAAATAAAATTAGGAGTATGATCATGCAAATGGTCAATACTATTACTTTATTTCTGCCATGTCTATTTATTTATTTAAACATTTATGCACTTTATTTATTTTTATATTCTCTTTCCTATTTTTGTTGATTTGATGCTTTTTATAGTAAATTTGGTATTTTCATGATAAAGTTTACCTTTTTATGGTAAAAATATCATTTTATTATTTTTATATATTTATTGTTGTCATTTCAATTTAATTATATATTTATTTCAGTATTTTTATTATTTTTATCATTTTTTTACAATTTTATTGCATTTATGCTTTTTATGGTAAATTTGGTGTTTTTATCATAAAGTTCACATTTTTATGGTAAAAGTACCATCTTTATCATTTTAATATTTTTATTTATTTCATTTCTATTTATTTGCACATTTATTTCTACATTTTTATAAGTTTTATCATATTGCCATTTTTGCCATATTTATGCCTTTTATGGTAAATTTAACATTTTTATCATAAAGCTCACATTTTTATTGTAGAAATATCATATTTATAATTTAATTTACTTATATCTGTATTTTTATTTATTTATATTAATATTTCTATATTTTTATTATTTTATTTACATTTTTGTGACTTTTATTGCCTTTATGTCTTTATGGGGTAAAATTGTTATTTCTATCATAAAGTAGATATTTTTATGGTGGAAATGACATTCTTACCATTTTAATATTTCTAATTTTGCATTTTCTTATTTTTAATTATATTAATTGCATTTTTATTATTTCTATTATCCCTTTTGGTAAATTCATTATTCTTATCATAAAGTTCCCATCTTTATGATGGAAGTAATATTTTTATCATCCCTTTTATTATTCCATTTGCATTATTATTGTTTTTATTGCATATTTATTATCTTTGCCATTTTTATTGCTTTCCTTTGATAAATTTATTATTTTCATCATAAAGGTAATATTTTTGTGGTGAGAATAATATCTTTATCACTTTTATCATTTGATTTGGATCTTTTCCATTTTGATTTCTTTATATTTGTCTCATCATAAAAATCTTAATTTTATAATAAAAATGATGACTTAACACTAAAGTACCAAAATTTTCAAAATCTTGCATCATGCATCCATTAGCATCATTGTTTGCTTATGTGTTTAATTATTCATTTATTTATTGTTTTAATTATAAATGAAATATATTAAATTGTTTTAAATGTGATGTGTGCTTGTACGTGTGTGAAAGCTAACCTTTGTTTTGCGGGTTCATTAGAATAGGTTTATTTTATTTCCTTTTTTCCATTTCAATATAATTAATAGAATAGGCTTTTTTTCGAGGAAATGTAATCCTTAATCCCGACTCCCCTTTCTTATTTTTATCTTGGATGTATTTATTAGAATAGGCTCTTCTCCTGGGTTGTAATCCTTAATTCCTTTCTCTGTTTTTATCTTGCTTATTTGCTTGTTTATTTTTATTACTCCTTGCATGCTTGTATGCTACATGCTTACTTGCTTATGTGGTTATTTGCTTGATTGATGGATGCCTGCTTAAGTATTTATTACATGATGAATGCTTGTCAATCTAACTATCTCACTCTTTATTTCCAATTTAAACTAACCAATGATTGAGTGTGGTAAAATGCATCATAAAACTGAAACTAGGGTGAAGTAATGAATAAATAAGTAACATGTATAATAAGAAACATGATAAGTAACTCCTACCCCTGAAACCCAGATTCTCTAGGAAAGTGGATTTTTAATTCACTTTCTCCCAATACAAGTTGGTTGGCGACTCCAATCTACAAGGCCTAGTTAGGTAGACCCTCCAACAAATGATAACAAACAAAATTCCAGTAGATGGTCGCCATTAGCCTGTGTGCCCCGATGCTATAAACATACCGATCCCATGTTCCTCCCTAGAGTGACCACAAGTTTTTGGCGACTCCACTGGGGACTTCTAATTCAAGGGGTATGAATGAAAGACTATTTCTTATTACGCATAACTTGTTTATTCAGCTTCATAATAATATAACTACATTTCATTGCACTTACCACATGCACCTTGGTCCCTAAACCCTCAATAATACTGAATAAAATTGCCACCATGATTCCACTCGAGTCACAAGGCGATAAAGATAGGTATATTCACATTTAGCCTTTACTTGATCAAAAAAAGTTGTAGGGCTTAAAGTGACGCGACCCAACTCCAAAGTCTAAAATAGGATACAATTTTTCTCGAGTAAGTAAAAGAGTGCTAGACTCTAATCGGAGTCTATAACCCTAGTTATATGGGAGCATTCTCGCTAAAGGGGCCCTTAGTCGTAAGCTCGACGCAAACCATATAGATAAACCAGTAGAAATTTCCCCTAGGATCCCACCTAGCTCTTGCATGCTATCCTTGTTTTGATGTTGTCAGTTCGACCTAATATTCACAAATGATATGACATCTTTAGTGTCTACTACCATTTACTGTCATTAAGTCAACCTTCATTGATTTTCCACGCTTAGACTCATGTGATCCTTGTTTACCTTGTGTAAGCCCAATGCACAAGGAATGACAATAATCATACACCTCAGTTTGGATAGTCCGTAAGAGCTGACAAATAGTGACATCTTTTGATGGTGGAACCTATAAAAGTTATCCATTTATCCTTATCAGATTAAGTAGATAAATCAAGAATTTGACTAGATTATGGATACTCATGTTGAGAGAATCAAATTGCAAACTATCGAATGAAACCTTTATATTTCTTAGTAAACACACTGAATGTCGATAAGAGGGACATAAACTTGGATACCTTCTATTGGCTATAGTCCATACGCTTGCGGGCACGCATGAGTTATGGACATCATTTATAACCTGACAATTGGGCCTCTCATTAACATTATGTATGTGGTTACCTTGAGTACATTTGGGCATTGCTCCCTAGTTTACCTCTTGAGTTTGATCATCATGGATTGAAATAGCCTAGTCCAAGAGTAGAACCATAGTCCCCCGATGGCTATGAGTTGAAAACCCACCTATGAAAAAATTCTCTACTATGTGGAGTAATAAAGTTAGAAGGAGCAATTGCTTGTTTTTGGTTTGTTCATTTTGCAAGTTTTATACTAACCTTGTTTGTTCATTTTGTCTTCTTTTCTTTCCTCATGCACACATGTAGGAAATCTCATCATGTACTAACTCACGATCTTTTTGCCACCATTTTGCATCACCACATTAGTAAGGTTACAATTATCATGCCGTGTATATGCTCTAACCCTTCTCTTTTGCAGAATTCATAACATCATGCACACATGCATCATTCATTTTCCACCCTAACGCATATACTTGTGCAGAAACATAGCTCTTCCAAAGTCCCATAGGCTCAAAACTACTAAGCGCACCGACACTAGTCCTGTTATTCCTATGACTAATCCAGCTCAAGAGAAAATGGCTAAGAATATAGAAGAACAATTAAGAGATGCTCAAAGAAATTAATGAGTATTGGGACTCTATCTAACTTTTTAAAGAAAGATATGAAGGCCATAATGGAATAGATTATCTATGAGAAAGGAGAACAAGGAGAAGCTTTTGGGTCAGTTAACGCAAAGATTGATAAAGGCAAGAGCAAAGTGCCACTCTAAGATTGTTTATTGAGGATGATGAGTATTATCAGGCCATGAGAGGGACACTCCCTCAGCTAGCTGCCAAACCAGTCAATCTAACTATGTTCAAGCCATTGAAGGAGGTCAAGATACTGGCTAACAGGATGGCTCAGTTCAATTTCTTGCTTAAAGAGAAGAGTGCCATAAGAAGCTGTGACTACACCGACCTCTCATTGTGTAAGGATGAACCTTTGCTTGAAGATTTCAAACTCCTAAACTTCATTAAGTTCAACAGTATTGGGGATCCTCGAGTCCACTTAAGACATTATGCTACTTTCATGGCTTCCACAAAGTTGACTGAATTTTAGATAGTGAAGTTTTTCTTCAGTTCACTAGAAGAAGGACCAAAAGCATGGTTCTTTGACTTGGAAGATGAGATCAAGAATGACTGGATGCTTATCACACAAAAATTTATCAAGTAGTATGAGTTGGATGTCACAAGACGTGACTTGGAAACCACTAGGTTGAAAAGCAATGAGAGTTCCTCTAACTGTATCGTTCGATGGAGAGGAAAAACGGCCTCGATGAGGGATAAGCCTCCGGAGGATGAGTAGATGGAGATGGTAATCAAAGGAGCCTTGCCTCATTTCTGTAAACATATGTTGTTTGTCCACTACCCTACCTTCAAAGCACTTCACCAAGTTGTCATCATATTAAAGATGAAGAGATCTCCTAACCTAAAAATCCCTACCAAAATCAACACATCTTGCTCAAAACACCCATTCCACTAAAGCAAACCTAACTGTTAATGCCTTGAGAAACCATAAATTCTTAAACTTCAGCCTACCCTTATCTAAAGTCTTCTAAAGACTCTAGCAAAAAGGCCTTCTTCAACACCTATTACCATCTCGTATTAACCCTAACCTTTATTGCCACTTCCACCAAATGCCTGGCCACAATACTGATGACTGCTACATCCTAAAAGACCAAATCCAAGACCTTATAGATTCTAGAAAGATTAAAGACCCTGAAAAGCAGCCCAATGTTAAAACCAACCCTTTACCTAACTACCAAAACATGCCACCACCTACATCCTATGCTATCTCCTTAGGATTGCCCGAGTCCTTTATTGAGAACTCCATTTAAGACATTCCAGAGAGCGAGGAAGAGAAACTTGAAAGGGAAGAAAGAGAAATCTTAGCAATACTGGAGGCAGATTTTATGAATATGATCTACAACTCGAGTGATGATGAGATGGATCCTTCCACTTACCAATATATATCCTTGCTTCATACATGCACACCTCACATGATAATGCAAAAACAGATAGCAGTAAGGAGAGTTAGGGAAGTCATTGATGATGATGGACCATCTGAATCCATAGATGAAGGAGAATCGAAGGAAAAGAAAGAAGTTTAGGATTTATTAGGAAAACTATCTAGAAAATTTGATTTCAAAGTGAAATACACTGCTCCTCCTTAAGCTATTATAAAAAAGGAGGATATTGTACCCTCCGGATAGGGAGAGAGTTTTGATGAAGAAGATGGGATTTTCACCATCCAATTGTCAACCACACCAAGCATAATAGGGATCAATATATGGTATGACTCTAATGAAGAGCCATCAGTTAACCATATGGCCAGAAGAGGGAGAGTGTATCAGCCTGCTAAGAAAGACATGGTAAAAAGGAAAGAAGTTACCAAGGATGTTGCTATAAAGGAGAGTGAACCCACAACTCATATAGAAGAAGATTCAATCTTAAAACAGCTCAAAAAAACCCAAGCTCAAGTCAATATTTGGGATCTCTTGATGATATCAGAGAAGTACTAGAATGCTTTAGCACGCCCTTTGGATGAAACAAAGATCTCTTTCGACACTACTCCTAAGGATATGATAGCTTTGCTACTTCTAAAACCCAATAGTGTTGTTTCCTTCTCTGATAATTGCCTTCCATTGGAAGGGAAAGCTCATAACAGGCCTTTGTTCATCCAAGTTGTCATGAGAGCCAAGAAGACATCATGTGTTATGGTTGATGATGGATCAGCCATCAATGTCTGCCCACTCAGGCTACTTTACATGTTTGGGATACCGGTTGAAGAGCTTAAAGAATCTAACTTGATAATCAAGGCTTATGATGACTCCGAGAAGCAAGTAGTAGGAACCTTCAAGGCAAATGTAACTGTGGGAGAGATTGAGTATGTTATAGAATTTATAGTGCTGGATATCCTGCCTACATTTGCCTTGCTGCTAAAAGGCCTTGGTTGCATCCACTTGGAGGAGTGCCATCTAATTTGCATCAGAAAATCAAGTTTCCACTCAATGGAAAAGTAGCCACTGTTGAAGCTGAAACTAATGCTCTGATTGCGTGCATGAATGTAACCCCTCCAGCCTTTCAAGTATCAATGATCAATGAAGACTGGGTTAGTCAAAAGGTGACAACCATGATGAAGAAAATGAGTTATGAACTAGGAACTGAGCTAAAAAAAAGAATAATGGGATCTCAAAACTGCCAGACTTTAAAGGACATACTAGTAAGCAAGGACTGGAGTATGACCCAACTACAGAAAAGGGAAAGAAAACTACCTTCATTTCCAAAGGCCTCTCTAAGTATCAAGGTCAACTTGAAGAATGGGAATGCAATCAGATCAAGAAACTAGGTTTCAAGATCTTTACTGATGTGATCAGCAATATGGGGAAAGGACAAAATCAGGCTAAAGAAGAAGGGATCATCTCTATTGCTGGGATTGAACAGGTTCTATAAAGTATGAGGTTGGAAATTGAAGCTCCCAATTATGCTGACATTGTAGCTCTCATCGAGTCCAGCACAGAAGACATCCTATTTGAAGATACGCCTACTCCTTATGACATTTGTATTGCTAATCTCTTTGATTTTTTTTGATGTACTGAACTCTAAATATGATGCAATGAAATCTAATTGTGCTTACTTGTGTGATTTTTCTTATGATAATGATGAGCATTTCACTAAACCTTGCATAAGTATATTTGACATTCATTCCATTAGTACTGAACCATTTAACATGGGCACGAATGAAAACCTCACATATTACATATTTCAAAAAGATGTTACCCCTGAGGAAAGGAGGGAATTAGAGAAAATATTAATAAAATACTTAAAAGTATTTGCTTGGATGTACGACAACATGCCTAGCATCAATAGGGACATCACTCAATATTACATTCCGACTAAAGATGGACACAAGCCTGTGAAATAGAAATTGAAAAGGTTGAGACCAGATAAGCATAGTTGGTAAAAGAGGATATAGAGAAGCAGATCAATGCTAAGTTCTTAGAAGTAGTGGACTATCCAGAATGGTTGGCTAACAAGGTTCCAGTACCTAGAAAGGATGGAAAAGAAGGATTTGTGTAGACTATAGAGATCTCAACAAGGCATGCCCGAAAGATGATTTTCCTTTGCCCCACATAGATGTTCAGACTAACAATGTTATTGCATGTTCTATGTACTCCTTCATGGATGGATTTTCAGGATATAACCAGATTCTCATGGTAATCATTGGCAAAGTGAAGACCACCTTCATCACTGAATGAGGAACACACTGCTACAGAGTAATGCCTTTCAGTTAGCCAACCAGAATGGTTGGCTAACATAGTTATAGTACCTAGAAAGGATGGAAAAGAAGGATTTGTCTAGACTACAGAGATCTCAATAAGGCATGCCCGAAAGATCATTTTCCTTTGCCCCACATAGATGTTCGGACTAACAATGCTATTGCATGTTCTATGTACTCCTTCATGGATGGATTTTCAGGATATAACCAGATTCTCATGGTAATCATTGGCAAAGCGAAGACCACCTTCATCACTGAATGAGGAACACACTGCTACAGAGTAATGCCTTTCAGTTTAAAGAATGCAGGTGCAACCTATCAGAGGATGGCTGTAAGCACCCAATTTCGGGATGACTAGAGCATGGATGCGACAGAGGACCCGATGATGAAAATAGACTGTGAAATTAGATTTATTGGATTTGATTTATTGGTTTAGAACTAAATTGTAAATTATTTTTTAAATTTATCATAATTTTTATTTATTTATTTGTTTTTAATAAATTTTTAAATAAAAATTAAAAAAAAAAAAAA
>CATIWM010075518.1:0-18168 GCA_949671775.1 Mallotus repandus
CCATTCAATGCTTGAAACATGGCATTTTCCCAATTTTGGGCTTTTGAGACAAGTAGCCATTCATCTTTGCAGATGCTGTGCGAGTAAAACTCAAATTCATCATTGTCTGGAGAAATCAGAACATAATCATCAACAATTACATAACCACATATTTCAGCCTCAATCGACGGGTTTCCACAAATTCAAAGCTGGGTAAAAACACTCGAAAGATGGCTTTGCAATAGAATTAGGAAGTTTTAAAGGGCTAGACAGAGCATAAATTTTTGAACCACTACCAAAAACTGTTAAGAAAACCTTTGGTGCCACTAGCTGTGTCTTTTTCTCAAGCATGGAGTTATTTTCCACATCAACAACAGAATAGTAAAAAGCAGTCGAAGTTGGTATTTCCTGTGACAAGAAGTAAACATATTTGCCCAACTTTACACAGCACCCAACGTTAAAATATGCAAGCCTCAATTGTTGTTTTACTAAAGTTACTAATGAAATCAAATTTCCAGCAATTCCTCCTCCTCCATACAGTTCTAGGTGATATAAACCACACATAGGAATTTTATGATGATCCTGAGGAATGAATATGGACCTATTGCAATCCAAGCTTTTGGCTGAATCAAGGGGCCTTGGCGACTCAATCGTCAATTTGCTGTCTAACTCTTTATCCAGCAAGAGCAAAGGATCTGGATATGGCCCATCATCCAACGCCTGTGCCATGTACTGCAGAAAGTACCTAACAAGGGGATTTTCAAAACTTTCGATTTCGTGCTTCATCTTTGAAAAGAGCATACAAGCATAAGGGAATATTTCATCCATATGTCTAATAAAGGTCGCACAAAATGTGGGAATCCTGGAATAGACATATTCCTTGAAATTCTGACACAATCTAGCAGGGCAAGGTATTGAATGGGGCTTGTAGCATCCAGGCGGAAGATTTGATGAGATAGAAAAAACAACCACAGCATCATGTGTTTTGGCATCCACAAGCCGAACTGTAGAATCTAAAAGTAAAGGAAGATGACCAGCATCAAGATCAAAGTGGAAGGTAGTTATATAGACAGGTTTAAAAGAAAATTTTTCATAATCAAGTTCCGGGGCAGTTTCAACCACATAGAAGAAGTTGCTTCCCAAATGCGTTAAGCATCTCAAACCATAACATGGCAGGCAAAAAGGAGCTTTTTTTGAATGCTGGTGCATCTTCAAAGTCAATTACTTCAGAATTGTTAGATACTAGATGATGTAAAACTGGTGGTTGCAGATAACAAGTCCCTGAAGATAAATCATCTACAATAAGTCTGTAAGTAGCGATTATACGTAACAGATAAAAGTAAATTACACCATTACAAAATCCTGCCTTCCCATGAATGGGCAATGCTTCACCAACCCAAAATTCATCCATCCAATCATACTTGGGAGAGTAGGGATCTCATGTTCACCCTAATACTTGAATTATGACTCGTATCAGCTTTCAAGATAGGAAGAGGCTTCCATTCATTTGCAAGGAGATTAAAAGAGTAGAATTGACAACCATGGTTGTTCACAAAACATACCAGAATAAGAGATAATTCTTGTACAACCACATAGCCAGAGGCAGAGTCTAAACAAGACGGTGGAGGAAGGGATTTCCATTCGCCTGTAATAGGATCAAAGCAATCAAATAGCCCACTAGCATATTTATCTATTTTTGCTGGATGCACAAGGGCATAAATCTTCCCGCGAGCACCTATTAAAACACAACCATTACTTTCTGAAATGATTTTACGAATTTGTTCTTGCAAAGGATCAATATTGAAGGCTCCTAAAGCTAAAGACCAATCCTTGGCATCAAATGATAGGGCTGGATAGGCAAGTCTAATAGTGCAAATAATAGAATTCATTAAAATAGATTTTCAAGTTCAGACAATAATAATAATAATAATACTCACATTCAATAATGGTAAAAATATCAAATTAAGATTTTAAGTCCCTGCATCTTTTATACATATATATAAAAACTTCAAAAACAACTAAAAAGAAATTTCTTTTGCATAAGATAAGATTATGGGTATAAATCCCAATTACAAAAAAACACCCGTGATTGTATCTATTTTTTTTTTCCAATTTCCCTGCACCTATTTGTTCTATCTGCCTTCCTGTAAGTGTAAGCTGTACCTTCCTTCTTTTCTTTCCTAACTACAAGGTCTTCACAAAATATATACTTGCATCATGATCAATGCAAATTTTCCATAAGGCTCACTGATCAGGAGAAACAAACTTCGGCCTTTTTGCAGCCGGTTCATCCAAATCTGATATCAAATTCTCATTGCTCATTGGCATATTATCTTTTCTGACAAGTTTATCCATTGAGCCGAACTCAACATCATTTGGCGTAGGGTCGTTTTCTTTGTCCGTGCAATCCGCTTCCTGAGAGTCTGCAACAATACAAGTTTCAAGGTCCTCAGATGAGGTTGAAAATTCCTCCTGTCCATCAGATTCTTTCGGATGACCAAATCCCTCAAATTCATGATGCTGATGATCGTCATCTACTCCAATTTCTGATGATTTTTGGGACTCGCTGCTGGATGTTCCAGAACTTGATTCATCATCCTCATAAAGTTCCTCACCCTGCAAGCCGTTAATGTCCCAAGATGTATCCAAGGATCTAAAACCTTCATGAAAATATGAAGTGGGACATTCAGTTGGCAACCCTGCAATTTCGCAATGATATTCAGGGTCTGAAGACGAATCGGAGATTTGTTCAACAGATTCCTCTGCCTCCTGTTGTCAGAGATGACGTAAAAGTTCAATCAATCTAGCATAATTATCCAATAGAATCAGTTAAGCTTAGCTTTACCAGACTATGCATGTTCCCCAATTCTAACCCCTATGTCTTCCAACCACACATTATTATACGGTAAAATTACAATTCTCATAAAGGAAAAGGAAATGATAGGAAAGGAATGTAGCTGCTAATTTCTTTCAACACGTTGAAACTCACTGGCAGTAGCAATGCCAGCATTATTTCGTTGAAAAACCACAATTAGGTGAACAAAGTTCTGCTATCACATTTGGATAATCATTCCCTACATGAAAATATTGCAGATACAACTAGATTTTCAAGATCAATTATGTTATAAAATTTAAACAAAATGGCCTACAAATGAGAGGAGAATATTTCACTATGCTTAAAAAGAAAAGATAGCATAGTTCGAATTCTCGCAAGCAAAACAATGGAGTAATTATTTTTTATGGGAGCCAAATGGGAAAGACAAAAGCATTACCTCTATCGGCGACATATAATTCATATGACATGCTTCCATCTGTGAGTAACTTCTGCAGGAAAAAACTCTAGCACTAGTTCCAGGCTCAAAATCCTCCCTGAAACTCAATCCTGGTTCTTTAATTTGTTTCTGGTCTACTCGTAGAGAAGATGCCAGTGAGAGTGAAATCCCATTTCCTAGTTCAGTATTAAGACTAGAATCACCTTGACACATTTTTACTGAACTGCATGTACCCTCTAGCAACTCTATTCCAGTTTCATTTCCATTTGAATCACAAAATTCAGAACAAGGATTCGTGGTAATGGATTCCACATGAGGAACTTTCTGAGACCGATCTTCAAGAATTTCACAAATTAACTTCTTAATGCGTGCCCGCTTTAGAGAAGCCTCTTGAGGTAGAAACCAATTCCTATTAAGCTGTGCACAGATTTTTTTTTTTTTTCTTAATCAAAAATCATAATTTACTAAATGTATTCCATGTGTGCATGAATAACAATTGAGAAAGCATCGCCAAATACAAATAAAGACAATTCATTTAATCATAGTATCACATAAGCAAATATTTTTCAGACAAATAAGAACTGTCACAAATGGTCCCTGTAATCAAAATATAAAAATTAATGAAGTTTGCTCTCTCCCAATCTGGTCTAGCTGGATTTGGCATTTTGGGTACATCATTCAACATCTTAAGAGCATTAAGCTGAAGAGTGCAAGCCCAGAGGGTATAGTAGTGCTGTAGGAAAATTCTCTGCTCATAGCTTCTTGTGATTTCAACTTCAAAGTATATAGCAATGTAACTGAATATATTATTAGATGGCACCATTTTTATAGATTTTTCTTATTTCATTCTCATATCAATCAGAGGGCAAACTGCTTCAACATCCATATTAACCTTTTCCAATCAATAACATATTTACAGACACACATCTATGATGAATAACTACAATATTAAAAATGATTTAGGTGTCGATTTATGGAGTCAAAGGCAACAAAAAGCCAGCATCACAGTGGTCACAAACTAACAGAATTTCTAACTCATCTAGAATTTGTCACAATAATTTAATCAAATCAAGATGTTTTTCTCAAAAAATGATGTAATTAAAGTGATGTCATGTACCAATATTCACCGAAAAAAACTAAAATCAGTAGCAATCTGTAACTAAAACAACACCAACGAAAAAGAAAGAATGCAAGGGACACGAGAAATAAGATCACCTACATAGTTTGAGAATTCTGTTATCTTAAAAGGGTTGAAGTTCATAGGAGCGTCCTCAAGAAATAGTTCCACATAGTGGAGCAAGAAAAGACCACAGTCAAATGAATTTTCCTGCTGTGGAAGCTGAAACAAAATGGTCAGTAAGCACTTAAATAACCTTAATCCATTAAAAATTTCAAACATCAGCCATTTTTCCCTTTGAAGCTCTATTTTCATGATTCTCAGTATGAATCACTTGCTTGTAAATGGTAGTATCACTAGTTAAAAAAAATTATACAATTGCATCCTTTTATGCAAAAGTAGATCTGTAATTTGATACTGCTTTTTGAGATTATTGTTAACATACTGCAAAAGAATACCAAAAGAATCTTCAACGCAGTTTTCAAGAGTCAACAAAATAAATTTATATATTAACAAGAGCAACCTTGAAGGGAGCATCATGTTGTTGTGTAATTGAGATACCAGGAAAGATGGCATCACAATATTGTGTAACTGTAAACATCTATTGTTCTACCTCCAATTTATTGAAGCAAATAAATCTTAAGTACACGTTTTTCTATGATACACAGTTCCATCTTAGTGTTTCAGTACTCCTTTATGGTGCATGATATGCAAACTAGTGACTACACCAAATGCCAATGTGGTATTTCTGGAATTTACTTCCCTTTCTGATGAATTCGTCATCATCATGAAAATAAAGTCCATTCAGGAAAACACAAGTCGCTCTCCTTCAAAATAGCTTGGATTTCCCCATACCTATAAAATTTATTTAAATTCATTTTGTTGAAAAAAGCTTTAGCAATCACCAAAGTCTTTGGGAGGTGATACTGAACTGCTCTCATAATATTCCCACATTCTTCAGGTTTCAAAAATTAACTGAAACCATTTTGACTACTATTTCCTATTCCAAGTCTTCCGAAGAAAATAAAAAATAATTTTCTTTGAGCTAGGAAACTAATTTTTCGTCAAAAAATCAGGAAATGGCATCCAAGAATAGACAATAGAAATTGAAATGGTATGTTTCTTTTAGAAATCAATTCAAGCGGTAAATGAAAGTCACCCATGGCAATACCTCAAGTGGAACAAACCGTAAACATGAGAATTTTGAAGATGCATCATCCAGACCCTCACTATGCCTCTCTTTCCACTCTTCGCATAGGTAGCTGTCATGTCATGATTGTCATCAACAAATGTGAAACATGAAAAACAAAATCAGAGAGCGATTTTGCAACTCCAAATTCAAACCAAAAGCAAAAAAATGTGAAGCTCCAAAAGAAAATAATCTTGAAAAGAAAAAAATAATAAAAAAAACCTCCAAAAATAATTCAAGTGAACAATGCAATGCAGTCCTATCCAATTATCTACTGTGGGAACATTCACTATTCGAGTAGCATTTACTTTTTCTTAAAAAAAAGTTCATACTAATGGAATAGTGGCTCCAAATCTCAAACATATAGTAGCACGTGACTGTTTACAGTAGGTACCAATAAGTGAAAGGTTTACTTGGAACGAAAAGGTCATAAAATTTGTGCATATGTAGCCTTAGTCAATTGTACAATGATGGTTTCCATATTTTACGTGATATCTGCAAGTAGTCAATATAAATTTATTGATCAGGGGTACACCAAATATTAACTTTCAATTAATCATTAGTACATACATTTTCAATTGCCCCATATAAATTATATTAACATCTATAATTTTAAAACCTTCTATTGGTAAAATGGAGTATTTGCCACAGAAGGCGGCAATTATTTTAGCTCCCATATGGGATTATGCTTCAAAAGCTTTCAGGTGCATGTGAATAGTGCAGTTTAGCTTGATGGAAACTATTTCTCTTTAAGTTCCATATGGGATTATGTTTCTGCATGCAGTCATTTGTTGGGATTTGGGAATTATAGATACCCCTAAACACTTGGATGCCTTTTATAGAGCATTATCTACTTTAAGAAATAATATAAAATATAAACACACAGCAATACTTTTAGGTTCATAAGAATCCTGATTGCCAACAAGTTTCCAAAAAGGTCACCTTTGAATAAGATTCTTGAGGCCCCTATGACTTCCTCTAATAGAATCCATGTGCAAGATGCATGGTACTCTAAGTGCACGTTCATGTTCTTCATCTGCAAAATTATCAGATAAAAAAAGAAAAGAAATGAGCAAAGATAACAATGCCTTAAAACTAAAACTTAAGGACATGCTCTTGCCTCGGAAATGAGCCACTTCACCCGGATGGCAAATGATTATCAAACTCCAGTGGAGACTGCAATTGATAGTCATATTTGTATTAGCACAGAAGAAAATAAATGAATGGTTTCCAGTTCCACAGGAAAGATAAATGCATAAAAAATTCCATACCTATAATTTACAGGAATAAAAATGTAATCCTTCTCAAACACATTAACCTTTTTGGTCCACTTACGGACACGTTGAAATGCTGCCCGGCCCTCACGAATGCTAGATGGATCCTTGTCTAGATCAGCAAGCTTCCGAAAGAAAAAACTATTGAAGAAGTGAAACCTATGCTTATCCTCTGACTGAATTTTATTCTGTAAATATCTGACAGTAGGATAGAGGCAAAAGACCAATAAATATTTGGGGACCTTAACCTAAGCAAAACAAAGTATACCCTCCTGTGCTAACAGTAGGCCCCTGAAAACAACAACTTACTAAAATTATAACCATGCTTCAAATATATGCGAAAACAGCATGAGCTAAGACCTCTTCAGGTACTAAAAACATCTTCACGGTTTGATATATTAAGTGTTAAATGTAAGGAAAAATGGCATGAGCAACCAATGCTTCAGGTATTATATGGCATGAGCTCCTAAAACATGTTCTTTGAGATCAGACTTTATGGTCAAATCACATTAGAAGCAAACAGAAAGAAAATATTTTGGCATCCCATATAAAGCCCAATTATAGGTATTAGAAATTCCACCCAAGAGAACAAACATACAGCATATCTTGCTCACGCTTACTTTATATAGAAGTCAATTATGGTGTCATTGATGAATGTTTCTGGCCGCAGAAGTTCAACATCTCTTTTACTAATTGAAACAGCATCAGGATCCCCTTGCGGATAAATAACATCTTCAAAGGTCTCATCAAGTCTGAAACAAAGCTTAAATTTAAGGCGAATCATCAAAGGAAAAGCAAGTGCAATTAAGTCAGAAAACAGAAGAAAAAGATATCGTCAGCACGTTCGCTGATCATGCATAAACCATGTATGTACAGGAATCCAATAGAGGAGTGAAGTATATCAACAATGCAAAACATAACTATAGAAACATTTTTTAAAAAAATGAAAAAAAAAATAGCATGACAGGATGACACAATCAGAAAAAACCCTGAAAAAGAACAACAAAGAAATCAAAATGGTCTCACTAATAATACCAAAACAGACTTACTACATAAGGGAACAAGAAGGGATACTTTCTTTCTGACTTACACATGAAAACATGGCTTTGGCAAGACCATGCTGTTGAATCCCATAAAAACCTTGTCATCTTTTTCTCTATCACTGCTGCAAAGGAAGAAAAGTAGTAATTGAAAAATGTAACTCACTTGGAACAAAATAAAATCATCAACATTCACCTCAGAGAAAAAAAGGAACATTGCCATTAGGAAGCAATTAAAAGGTGGATGACTGTTCCCATTATCACTATAGAGAGCCGAAGTATATGAAGATCAACAAAATCACAATATATTCAATATGAGAGCTGTAAGGTTAACAACCATATGGTATGAAAAGTAGTATATCAATCAGTTGAAGATTTAATTCTTTGTCCACACTGCACAGTCACATGGCATGAAAAGTAATATCTCAATCAGTTGAGGCTTTAATTCTTTGTCCGCATTGCACACAAGCATATAAAATGGAAACAAATTGCTAGCCAATCACTTACTCAAAAGTAACATTCCACATGTCTCTATATCTAACATCCAATGACTTGATTGCTTCCTGTCCTTCAGACCAGTGAGGATCATAAACTGAAAACTTCAACTTGACAATGCCTGCGCATATTTGGGAGGAAAAGAAAATCATTTGAGCTCTCCAATAAAATAGAATGACATTGATCACTAGTAAAAATATTAATAAATAAGTGGATTATCCTGGTTAGCAAAAGGAGTTGAACTATCATCCACATGTGCAGAAATGAGCATTTATTAATATATAGAATCCCATTCCCCATATAAATAAGTTATAAGCTATTTGGTATTGCAAATGCTTTTATACAAGGCACTTGTGAACAAATATCCAAAAAGGTAAAATATGTTAGTAATAATGGCAAATCATAGGCCATCAGTAAAGTGCTGCACCTAGCGCTCAAAAAGAGCCAGACAAATGGTGTGCATGGTGTGCATATGAGTGTGTGCGCATAACTTGCTCGCCATGTTACTTCCATCAATATACACCACATAGCCCTAGCAATAGCATAGCAAACCTGAAGTTTCATTTGCTTGTCCAACTCCCTCAGAAGCATTTGGTTTAAAATGAAGATTAATCATAGCAGTTTCAACCTACGGCAAGTGATATGAGAAATTCAGCTCAATTTGCATCAAGAAATGCATAAACCATAAAGAATAGAGTAAAAGCCAGGATAACTCACCCTCCCACACCATTCAGACTCGATATTAATAATATCACTAATAGCCCACTCAGCATTAAATGTCCCTTTGGACCCATTAACAGTTGAACCCTCAACTCTGATGGAGTTGCTTGAAAAGGTTAAATGAGACTCCGTACAATATATGTCCCCATACAAGATAAAATCAGGGAAAACAACTACTGTATTATTTAAGTTATCCTGTGAAAAGACAACAAAAATGAAAATGTCAAGGTTTATACATTGGATGAGGTTCAATAATTTTTTTTTTTCAAAAAAAAATAAAGTGATATAATATTAAGAATCAGAAAAAATTAATGGCTGCAACAATGGATAGATCATCAAATGGAGCTTAATAATGCATACATTTTGTTAACTAAAAGAAAGGCCTCCACTGCTTTGTCATAAAATATTTCGGTTTGGCATTTACCTAGGAATATAGGACAAGAAATGAGGAAAACATTATGATTATTCAGACAAACCTCAACTATTTACTCCATTTTGTTTATTTATTAACTGAATGTGTTTGCTTCTCTAAATTGAAATCCAAAACCATTATTAAAGTTCTTGCCATCCTAAAAGCAGTCATAGGCAAGGTCAACGAGCATTTAGCATGTCCTACATCAAGGATTAGTTACTATAATAGCTTCATATATTTTCTTAAAGCACATTAACAAAAAAATTTCAAGATTATTATGGGTGTCTAACCATTCATAATTTCATTTTCACAAAACCATCAAAAAACCTAATATAATACAACAACAATAATATTATTATTATTGGTCAACTACCTGTTTTAAGATTTTCAAAAACTATAATACTTACAATTTTATGTCCAAGAGAACAACACTCTGGCTCTGAATCTGTTGACAGAACTGAAACAAAGCAGATAATGTAAATAAGAATAATATGGAAATATATAAAAACGCTGAGAAATAAGCACACAATTAGCAAGCAGGTAAATTTAATCAAAATAATGGTGACAGCATACCTTCATTCTCTTCAAGTGTACAGATGGAAGCTGACGAAGAACTCATTTCACTTTCATCATCTGAAACTAAACCCTCTGGGTCATTCTGCAATAATTTCATCAAATGATAACATATACAAACAGCCATCTCGCAAATGATTCAAATAAGAAGTCAGCATATTAGAGAAAGATTAAATCAGATTTTAATTTGCTATTTAATCATTCTACTGCCAATTGATTTCC
This sequence comes from Mallotus repandus, assembly GCA_949671775.1. NCBI lineage: Eukaryota > Viridiplantae > Streptophyta > Magnoliopsida > Malpighiales > Euphorbiaceae > Mallotus > Mallotus repandus. Next base: position 10,294 of record CATIWM010075518.1, read on the forward strand.
CCCTGAAAAAAAAAAGTAAATAACTTTTAAAAAAGAGGCTGCAAGTCCAAATACACCAGAACAACGAATAAGAATACCTCACAATTTGAAGAACTAGACAGCACAGGCACATCCAAGTTACATCTCTCATTGACAGCACCATCTTCCTGTATCACACCCATTGGTGATGAAACAGCAAGTTTGCAAGAATCATATGCATTATTAGCATCAACATCCGCTAATTCACCAGCAATTTCCTTGCATTGATCCTTAATTCCTTCTGTCATGGAACAGCAAGAAACAAAACCTCACACTGGTTGATCAAAATTCCAACATTGTAATAAAACAACCAAAAAGATAAACTTGCGAAATTAAAAAGGTTACTCACGTTCTGTGTCAACATCAGTTGCTTCATCGTCAAGAAGAATTGGTTCATTGCTACTCTCTACTCTTTTATCCTTTTCACTTTCCGTAACTACATACAGTAAAATACTCAAAATCACTCATTTTCTCAGCAACCAAACACGCCTAAAAAAATAATAAAATTAGGTATTTAAAAAAAATACTTACAGTACTGGAGAAACGAGTAGTTGTCCATCGAAGAAGAAGGCAAGGCGGGACGTTTTCTCTTGTGATTAGGGTTCACGACCACGTATTTACCGAGCAACTTCCTCGACGCCGTTTCAACACGCTCATCATCTTCGTTAAAATCAAACATGCTGAATCGCTGCTGATTTGAACTCACATCTAGTGATGAAGACCGAGTCATTGTGAGTCGCTCGCTGTCTACTCGACCGAGTCGTGACCTGTTGTCTGTTTCGTGGCTACTATAATAGCAGTGATACCGACATTAACATTTAATATAGCTTGCAAAAAGAGAAACGTCTGCTTGGAGGAGAAGAATTTTGTTGATCACAGCACAGAGAAAGAGAGAGAGAGAGAGATTTAGGGGTTTCTTTTTGAAGAAAATGAGACTACCAGTGGAATCGTTAAGTTGACGAATTTGAATGTTTTAAAATGATGGGTTAACGTTTGGTCAAAATGGTCACACCAAAAGATTTGGGCTTGGTTTGGGCCTTTGTCTTTTCTGAACTGCTATTATTATTATTATTATTTTAAACATTTCATATCTAATTTATTAAAAATATATATATATTTTTACGGAAATGTCAAACCATAGCGGCCTGCTGTAAAAAGGAAAAAGACCGAAAAAAAAAAACTGACCCCTTAAAACCATACTGTCCCTCGGCTCATGGGACAGTATGGTCCAAACATTAAAAAAAAAATTATCTTTTGTAGCGGGTGAATAACATTACTCTATATTTTTATATTATAAATTTGTCCATTAGATATATTATACTTGAAGCATAAAAGAATTTACGAATTATATATATTTATTTTTAACTATTAATATTTAAAATTTATTAGACTTAATTAATATGAATAGAATCCGGTAAGATCATAAAGGTGATTTTTTTTAATAACTAATAGTAGAATTTGAACATTACTCTTTTTAACAGAATGTCTGTATTTTTCTGATAAAATTATAAAGGCGACTTTTTTTAACGACTTTTAATAGGTTTTGAACCCTACTATTATCAATAAAATATCTATATATTTTTGTCATTTGAACTACTAATAAATGTTATATTATTAACTCATATACTCTTTTTATGTTTTTATAAACATATTAATCTAAATAGTATTATAAAATTTATAATTTAATGATTGAGCGTTTGTCAAAATGTTCAATAATTACGAAATTAATCAAAAGAGGAAAATGGGAGTCTTTCAAATTGTATTATTAGGCAAATCACAGCTCCAACAATAGTAAAAATAAAACAAATGAATAGTAGTTTTCTTTTTTTTTTCTTTCAAATCAAGCAAAAAAAACAAAATTTCCCATTTGTCAAACAAAAGAAACCAAAAAGTTGCAATATTGATGATGATTTGTGCTCTTCCACCAACACTTGATCAATCAATGTGAAGAAAGATAGATGAATGTTGTCACTCATCAGCAGAAGCACTTGCAGCATTCAGGTCCACAGAAAGATCAAGAGTCTGAAACATGCAAAATGAAAAGTGAGTAAACTTGTAGTTTATATATATGTACATGTGAGAACATGAATGGGTTGAGCATGTCTTACCTTCCCAGTGATCTTACTGTACATTGCAATCACATCATCTACTGTGGTCTCAAAGTGTGTTGTTGCATCATAACTCTGCAGGACATATTCCACAGTTACTATCACCAAATACGACATGGATCAAAGGGCTTGACTTGCCTACTTCGGAATATGTATTCTGGTTGTTTTATACTTAGATGATTGACAAAAACCGATCACTTCACAGATCGGAACAAGAGAAAAAAATCAGAAATTTGTATGTTTACTTCTACTTACAGTAGATATGAAGCAATTGTCAGCTTTAGGGTCGTTAACGGGTACGTATCTGTCATAAGTATCATAAAATATTTCATCTACAGGTCCAAGCAGGTCAACTCCTGGCTTCAGTTCCACTTCAGGAGTGTTGGTCTCTGCTTCAGCCGAAACAAAAGCAATATATTTTCCTTTCGGAGCAACATTGTGAGAATAAGAACAACAGAACAGGTACCTGCAAGCATGATGATAAGCGAAGAACACAATGATATTAAAAGGGAACAGAAGAAGAAAATGAGCGCAACTTTTATTTAGTGACATACATATCTGATTTACGACCCAGTTGCTTCTGCGGCAGAATGAGCTGGACTGAGTGAGAATCACTGGTGTCTGGAATAGGATGGCTCATTATACATATAGCACGAGCAACTTTTCCAACATTCCGAACCTGTTTCCACATTGATGGAAGCAGCAAATGAGGACAATCTAAGTGAACCCATTTTCATTTTTAGCACATCAATGTAGCTAGTGTGGTAAGTGATTGAAGTTCTTTGCCGTTTACAAGTTTTTTCAGAAGTTACCTTCTGAGGCAAATATGATGGATCACAAACAACTTTCTTGCATTTAGCAGTCTCTCCTTCAGAAGAAACACCAATAGCTTTCCCCTCTGCATCAAATTGTACCTATAATTTTAAAACCAATAAAAGATTATTTCAGTCCAAGAATATAAACAACAGCAAAAGAAAGATACCAAAGAACAGAAAAAGTCTCCATCAAATGCAAAGTACTCATAGAACACATTACATCTTCTGATTGGGGCATAGTTTAGTTTAGAACATAATAAGATAACATTCTACCAATTAAGCAAAAGAAAAATAAAATTCAGGCTTCATCATGTACCAGGAAATCAACATCTGAATTCATCTTCTTTTTAAGAAGATGGCTTACTTAATTTTCAGAAGGAATTTAGTACTGAAGGACTAGCAATTGTGAGACTAGGCAAGCACAAGGGCATGTACATAGGCGTAAGCCTTATGAAAATGATGATGCTGGTGATGACTATAGAAAAACATGTACAAATTTATCTATTTAGTACAAATATATATTTCCAGATACCGCCCTTTATTGGTCCGAGTGCTAAGAAACTTAGATTTCCTTAAATAAGATCTCTAGTTCAAGCCTTTTGTATACAGAAGCAGGCACTGCGAGAGTTTTACCGTTACAGGGTTCAACCGACTCGATCTGGATTAGTCAAGACTCTTATAGCTATCACATACGAGAGGTATTTATACCAAAAAGAAAAGGATACATATATTTCCAGAGTTTACCTTGCATTCAGGCTTGTTCAGCATGTAAGTTCCACCGTATACTGCACTTAAGCGAGCAAATGCCTGTTGACATATAATACCACCAAATATCAATCCAACATCTTTGCTTTTCAGATGCACAAAGAAAGTGCAGACAAGAACAAACCTGAGGCAATTCTCCCAGTCCATACATGGGATAGATATAAGGTGATCCTCCTTGAAAACGGGCTAACGACTCTGCATAGAGCTTTATGAAACAAATAACAAAATCTTTAGAAAGCACCTCCAAAATCGTTAGACAAGAAAGCTACCAAAAGGGCTTTTGTCTGAAAGATAGAAGAATTGGTTTCAAGGTTCATGAATTCACCTTCATTCTCTTCACAAAATCCAGAGCTGGCTGATCCATGTAACTATCATCAAGATGGAGAGCCAATGCATGACCAATAAAGTCAATAGTATCATCTTCTAATCCATATTTCCTGCATCAAAATGATAATAGCAGAGATCAATACATTGTCGAAATCGATGAGCAATCAAATGTAAAGATGTAGATATAATAAATCGTACGAGATAATCTCTCTTGCTGTAACTTTGCTCAAGTCAAGCCCTTCATGAGATTTTGGATCATTGTCTTCATAATCTTGGACATAAATGAAGAACTTGCGAGCTCGGCGCTTCTCAAACAATCCCATTAAAGGTGATTTCAGTGCTTCAACATCATTTGCTGGGACTTTGTATATCTGAAAATCAGAATTGCTTTTACCAAAAGAATGAATATTTACTCTTAACATGTATGCAAGTCATTGAAACCAACTCCATTGCACCTCTTCCGTGCTTAATCAAGCTCGGACTAGGTTTGAACTTGTAGCCTTACAGCTTTAATGACGACTCTAGTCATAGCATCTTTAGGCCTAATCTCAATTTAGATCCAACAGCCATTGTTTCATACCTCGACGATAAAAGAAAAATGTCAAAGCCAAAGATGACATGATACCTTCCCTTTATTGTACACGAAACTTCCATCAACAGCCTTGAAGTTAAGATACTTGGTAACATCAGTATGGATGAGGACACGGACCAAATTTCCATTGGCAATGATGAACTAACAAATCAAATGAAAGAAAAAATGAAAAGAATTATTAATAAAATGAACAGAAGCATCATAATTGGATAGATATCAATGGTCTAACTATCACCACGAGAAATTTTTATCTACGAGTGTGTAATACATGTTGGTTAGATTTGTAATACATAAATAGGTCTCTCATTTTTATTAACCAAGTATAAAACATTTGAAATATATATCACAAATTTGATTGTCGGATATAATATACCCACAATAGGTAAAAATCTTCTTATCGCCAAATGGCAAATACAACTATATGAATAAGGCACAATACCTTAGGTATCATGTCAACATTATACTCCTTGCTAGCACCAAGGCTTTCTGGAGGCTTTTCACTTCCCCTGAAGCGTTTCCAAAGCTACATTTTACAAAGAAAGTTAAGTAAAAAGCAAGATTAAGATCAAACACAATGAAATTTAATTAGTGATAAAAAAAAACAGTTTACTGGGTATGAGAGGAGTCACCTGATTAAGATTAAGAGAAGTTGATGCTCCTCCATAGTAGTCATTTTGATCCATATGCAACACCTGTTTCAGATGAAAACTTGTTAATGCATGAATCAGACATTTTTTAATTAAGAAGGATTAAAAATATAATGATTGAAAAAGAAATGTTGTAACAAAATAGATTATTTCCATTGTGTTTAGACTAGATCAGACAATGCAACCACAGAGAAATGGAGAATATATATATATATATATATATAAACCATGTAACCCAATGAATCTATCTATCAATGATCAAACCTAATTTGCATTTATAATATTTAAACCTAATAATGTAGATTGTAATGAGCAATATTCCTTGATCAACATAATATATCAATTTTTTATAGGAACTTCCAACTTGGATTGTACAACAAACATGAAACCCTATAAATAATTTTGTTTACAGAATTTCGACAATTTAATTCAAAATTAAATAATTTAATTTCAATCATCCAATATTGGTTGAGACCCTATAAATAATATGATTCGACACATCCATATCTTATTTCGACATTAAAAAAAGTTATTTTGTGTGTGTACTAAAACATCAAAAAGGAAATACAAAATGTAATATTACCTTGAGTCCATCAACAGAAAGAAGACCACTAAGAATACATTCTTTAAGGCCAGTGCCAAGAACTATCACGTCATATTCTTCATCCATGATTCTTGATTTTTGCTAGCAATTTCACTACAATCTCAATGTCAATTAGATTTTGCAAAGAAAAGGCAGAAAATGGATGTTAGATGCAATTTTTCATGTATGCAAAAAAATGGAGATGGAGGAGGATAGAAAAAGCACGTGTGTTTCCTTTTGTGTTATTGGGTGATCTTGAGCAGGTCTTTAGCGGGAACCAACGACAATAACGCACAACTACTATTTCCTCCACACTATTTTTTGGGCGCGTGTCTTGCACCTAAATGGGGTTAAGGCTTTGTTTGGAAGTGGAAGGAAATAATACATTCTTTTTGTAGTCACGAAATTACTTGAATTTTCTATAATATTTGCGACTTTCTTTAAATTTGTTTGATCTCTAGAATTTGGAAAAATATTATAATTTAGTCAATTGTTTATAATTTTAACACAGTATATATTTTGATCAAACTTAAGAAAAATATACACATATAATATCTAAAATGTTTTTTTTTAAGATGGTCAGTCGCATACTTAAATGAATTATTAATTAATTTTATTTAAATCAAATTCTAGAATATCATATTGCATGCCACGGAGTTTTACACTTAAAAAAATTAATTAAGTACAAACACAAATTCAAATTTTTATTATTTTGATGGAGAGAATTCAAATTTTTGAAAATTTAAATCGTTACTATTTTTATTTTTTAAAATCTGTTGAATACTTTATATAAAATTTTCTAAAAGTTGGACTGAAAAATATAAGGAAACATTATACGGTAGTCTTAATTTTTAATGAGTTAAAATGTCAAACCAATAAAAATTTAGTATTTAATTAAAGTGATAAAAATTAATTAAACCTAATAACACGAGTGAATTTTATATAATTTTATATTATTAATTTGACCTTCCATTTCATTAATAGTCAAATCATTTTAAAATTTATGCTCAAAAATTGTCATCCCTAAAGAACAATTATACCCTTTAAAGTAATAAATTCATAAATTTCACATAATACAATACAAACTCCAATATCAGCCAAATTAGCTTTTCTAACAAATTTTGGTTTAACTTTGCACATATCCCCCCAATAAATTCTTGTGCTACATATGAAAGAAGATGTTGATGATAAAGAGAAGAATGTATTATTGTAGAAGAGAACCACCATGTTCTTCAAATCCAATACCAATCTTCTCCATGAAAATACCATTATTGTAGCAATCAAAATACACATATAACACAACAATCTACTTCACACAAACCTGCATTATTTGTCCTGATCTATCTATATATATAATCAATAACATCTTAAAATGGTGAATGCATCTCCTTTTAGAGGGTGCAATCCATTGCCTAGAAATCAGATTTTTTTTTTTATCTACACTTGTAGACACAGAGATACATAAAAATCAAGCGTTCCATGCAAAACTTCATATGCCAATTTTCCCTGGAACTGAAAGACCAACAGACAAGAAGGTAGCTTAATTATATGGATTTTAAATATGATTCAAGATGGGTTGGATTTTTATCTTTGATGGATGAGAAATTAACACAAGAATTTGGTGCTATATATGCCATTTGCCAGTACTGCTCGCTCCATCCTTCAGGATTCAATCCGGGAGTGGTAACCTGCAGAAAGAAATTTCAAAGTTGCACTTTAGCTCACCTCCAGTTGTTTCCAGATTTTTTTTAAAAAAAAAAAACCAAAATGCAACTTTTTTTTTTTTTTTGCATTCAATCACACTGTAAATTTAAGTGCTTCAATCTCCTATAAATTTTCGAGGAATCACAACTGCAAAATCAATACTAGGCTATAACCACATAACTCAGCATACTATATATCCTATTATGCAGCAGCCATTATATTTTTATTATAATTCAAGACTCAAATTCAAGTATCCCCTATTCTCATATATAAGTTCAAGTTCAACTCAACTCGACTCAACTAAATTTTAGGATAA